>JAGDQP010048314.1:0-14785 GCA_022664845.1 Lepisma saccharinum
TTAAAAAGGCAACCACTAAGAACAGTTACAGCCTGGGGAAGACAAGTGTACTTTCTGAAATATATCAGAAAATTTCAAAAGTCAGTAAAAAACCCAAATTTCCTAAAGCAAACAAAAAAACGGTAAGTTCTTCCTTCTACTCCATATTACAGTGGCTACTACTGAAAAAAGTTTCACACTAGAGATGGCATATTTACCAGGCAACTTACATATTTACTTACTAGGGAAGTTTCATAGCTCTCCTGGCAAAATGTTTCCTGCACAAAATGCTTATTTAAATATATTTGTACTTGTACACCATCGTTATCCATTCATCCATTGATAATTCCTCTTGTCAAATTCAGTAGCTGCCGGAGAGTCCCAGAAACGTGGTTTTCTTTGAAGGAAACAATTAATTATACACTTTAAACCCATACTTTGTAAATTTGTAGAAACAAACATAAGTTATACACTGTACTGATTTTCTAGACTAAAAATTGGCGTAAAACTATGACGAAGATTTCAAAATGACCGAATTTTGTACGAAACATTTAAACAAAGCAGTGCTTGATAGATAATAAATCTTGGTCAGCTCTTTGCACACTCAAGTGTTTTTACTATATTAACTGAAATATTTTTTTTATTCATTGATAAAAACTATCGCAAAACTTTTCTTTTGTATGGACGAAGTAAAGTCTCAACCTCTTTAAGGTATTCTTGCGTTAATGCTACAAAAGTTAACTCAAAGTTGGAAACGAAAACTAGGTACTTTATTACAGAAGCGAGTAAAACAGGGTGGACGTAAGCCATAGTGCTGTCACCGCCCATAATATTCAATTTTATTATATTAAGAGAGTAAAAATTTCTTAAATCTACTAATTTTAGATTTTTTCTTCGAAATTGGTAGATCTTATGAACACCTTGTAGAAACGATCGCCATCTATATATATCTTTTAACACTGCAGATTGGAAAACAGTTTATACCATCTAAAAGAAGAATGAGTTATTTATGTTAGTTAGCTGGTAAGACATAATGTTTGAAATGTAGTACAGTATGCCATGTTTTGAGTTTTAAGAATTAGCAACTGTTAATTTTAGAAATTAATATTTCTCAAGATTTCTTTTCTCTCTTTTTTTTTAAATTACGGGTCTTATAAATTACCAAGAGTTCAAATCTACATTTTACCGGTACATGTTTTATAGGTCAGATCCATGAACTGACATCGAACAGGTTATAAATGGTTTTCTTTATGTAATAGAGTATAATGTAGTACAGTTTTCGTCCGAAGACCGCCAATAAGTGTGGGAGCCAATCAGCAGCCGTTCTAGACCACTTTAGGCCATCCGCCTGCTCATGTCCGATGACTGCGGTTGAAGCTCAACTCGTCTCACCACTACCTTTCAAGCGACACCTCAACCTAATACTGCCTTAGTTAGTGATTCCTCACTTGAAAGCCGTCAAATAGTGGAGGTTGAATGGACAGACGCAGTGATGGAAATTATACGGTAATTTCATTGTCTATTCCAAGAACGTACCTATTCTAGAACCTGGTATCGAGTTCGGAGGGAAAGAGGAGGGGTATTTGGGTATGAAATTTACGTTAAAAATATATATAATTATGTATAAGTGATATCAATTTCGTAACAATTATTTTTTCTATTCCACATCCTCCTCTCAGCGTACGTTCCTCGTCTGTATGGTGTAAAATCCGAACTTTATTACCGTATGGAAAATTGATGGAATTTGGATGGTTTTTATTTATTTACTTATACATCGTATAACGGCATAACCGTATTTGACATAGTCATTAGAATACAAATCATAATTCAAATAAAACTTATCTAAAAATGGTTAAAAGTACATACAAAGTATAAAATAAAACTTATCTGTTAATACTTCGGTGTTACAATGTACCTATAAAATTTTCAACATCCTGTAGAGTATATCCTTCACAATCTATTAATATTTCTTTAATCTTACGTTTAAAAGTCTTTTTGTTGGTATTCTTTATCTTATCCGGTAGTGTATTATAGAATATTATACCCTGGTCCATGTATGATTTTTTAAATTTCGTCAGTCTGCTTCTGACAGGTATTAGTTTATTGCAGTTTCTTGTTCTGTATGAGTGAACCTCCATGCCGGTCAAAAAATCATCCTTATGGGAATTTATATATAATAAACAATGATATATAAACAAGCAAGTTACGGTCATTATATTTAATTTTTTAAACATACCTCTACATGAGTCTCTATTGGTCATTCCTAAAATTGCTCTTATGGCCTTTTTTGCCATATAAAGACTTGTTTGATTTCAGTAGAACAGCCCCATAATAATATTCCATAACTCATATGGCTGTGAAATAATGCATGATAAGCTATACATATATACTTTGTTGATAAACAATAACGTAGTTTCCTAAGTTGATAAACACCTTTTGACAGTTTGCTAATAAGATGATCAATATGAATTTTCCAGTTTAATGAACCATCTAAATACATACCTAAATATTTTATATTAGTTGTTTTGTTTTTAGTAATTATATCTCTCTTAAGAGAAAAATATATCCTTTCAGTTTTATTTAGATTGATTATCATTTCATTTTCCTTGAACCATTTTATCATTTTGCTTTCTTCTTCTTGTTTCAAGTCTACCAAATCTTGATAATTTTCATTACCTATAACAAGAGCAGTGTCGTCCGCATACAGTACTGGGGAACTCGACAAAGCATTAGGGAGATCATTCATAAAAATAATGAATAGTATTGGACAATAATGGATCCCTGAGGTACTCCTTTATTCAATATCATATATTTTGATTGTTTATTCTTTATTTTTACAGCGAGTTTGCGATTCCACAAATATGATTTTATAAGATTTATACTCAAATCATTTATACCATATAACTGTAACTTTTCTATTAACAATTGATGGGGAAGAGTATCAAAGGCTTTACTCAAATCAAAGAGAGTGACGGCTGTGGTCCTTTTTCTTTCAAAGTTGTTGAGTATTTCGCGAACTATATTTTCTATTGCATCTATTGTACCATAACCCGGACGAAAACCAAATTGGGAAGGATGTATTATTTTATGTAAGTTCAAAAATTCATGTAGTTGATCGACAATAATGATTTCAAAAATCTTAGAAAAAATTGGTACCAGGGTAATAGGTCTATAATTTTCTGGAAGTGACTTATCTCCTTTTTTATATATCGGAATGACCACGGAGCGCTTGAGTATTTCCGGAAATTTCCCATATTCTCTCGATCTATTCATTAAAATAACTAGGTAAGGGACGATTATATCAATGATATGTTTTATCACAAAGGCTGACATACCAAATGCGTCCTCAGAGTGACCAGATTTTAATTTCTTGGTAGCTAAAATCACACAGTTAGGAGATATGATTTTAAAATCAAAATAACTATAACCTACTACATCTTCAATTAATGGTTGGTACGATTTAGTCCTATTACCTATATTAGGATTGTTTGCTGCTACATTAGTTAAGTATTCATTAAAATCATCAGCTGAAATTTCAATACCATCATTTCTTTTCTTCTGACGAACTTCGTTATTTATAATTGACCAGGCCTTTGAACCTTTTTGTTTGGATGTTTTAATTATATTATCGTTATGACGAATTTTGGCTTTATTGATTTCTCTTCTGTAGAAGACCTTTAAATTTCTATATTTCATGGTTGCGTCCTTATTACCATTTTTCATTTGTATATACCAAAAGTATAATGCCTTCTTTATCTTATATAAGGATTGATTAAACCAACGACAGGGTTTATGTTGAAATTTGTTCTTAGTAAACATATGTACCAAGGGACAATTAATTTCTATTCCTACCTGAATGATGTCAACAAAGATTTTCCATGCCATGTCAACATCATCATGTACATTTAAGATCTTACCAAAATCAATAGGCATTAAGTAGTTTCTAAGGTCCATTATATTTCTAATGTGCAATCTGCGAAAATTTATTGAAGTCCCTACATCTTTGTCTCTATTTGGTTTATACTTCGTTTCATAAGTGACCCAAAGCGCGAGGTGATCAGCTACGGCTGGTGCTAAAGTGCCACATTGTAGGTTAGTGGCAGTGATATTGGTAATCACATTATCTAAGCAAGCATTATTGCGCGTTGGTATGAAGTTTTTGTAAGACCAATTCAGAGAGTTCAAAACATCCGTGAATTGTTTTGTTTTTGGGGATTCTTTTTTCAAGATGTCAATATTTATATCCCCAACTATAATGAGTTCATATTCATCATGTATGGAGATAATTTCATAAAGTAGTTCCAATTTTTCATAGAACACATCAATGTTGGAGTCAGGGGTTCTATAAATCACAATTAGTATTACCCTAAGATCCTTAAATTTAGTGCAAACAATTTCAAAGTCTTTAGGAGAACATAATAAAGACATGTCAATATTTACAGATTTAAAGTTTATATCATTTCTCATGTATAAACCCACACCACCATAATTGCTAACAGGTCTACAATAGTAATTCAGCAAATTATAATTAGAGGGTTTAAATATTGCAATTTCATCTTCATTCAACCAATGCTCATTAATGGCAAACAATTTTACTGGAAAATCATTTAACAGTGTATCAATTTCTCCAATTTTGTTTTTAATTGATTGTACATTAATGTTAAATATTGTAACGACATGATCATCCATACATTCAACAATATCATTACATTTAATGCCCCTAATGTAAGATATACAATGTTCGAGATAATTTGTGGAATTATTATGCATATTTATTTCAAATATCTGCAGTATATCTACTGCAGTATGCATATCTAGTTTCCCTGGTTTTCTTGTTTTTTCCACATTAGAGGTATTTTTTGTTCAGCCAAATTACCTAAGTCTTTACACATATCATTAATTTCAGCAACAAGTCGTTCGCACATATACCTTTTTCCTAGGTGATTTAGATGTAAGCCATGAGTGGTATGGAATCTTCTGCCTATATTTTCAATATCAATGACCTGAAAATATTTACCTTTACTTCTTAATCCTTTAATGATGCCATTTACTTTACTAATTTCCTTGTTAATAATTGACCATTTTGGCAAGTCGTAGCGTGTAGGAATTGTGTACACAATTATTCTTTCGTTCGAATGTTTGATCAAATATCTTTTTAGATATTTCAAATATGTGTTAGCATTATTATGATAAATATCGTTTGCCCCAGCTATAATTACTTTTATTTGATTAATGGTCTCTGTTTTTTGAGTATTTATCGTATTAGAGACGTCTGTATCCAAAATTGCACTAAGTGTTGTATTTGGTTTAATAATACCCAAAATATTTTCAACGCCTAAGCTCTTAAGTATAGGACACAATCCTTTACCATGACTATCAGCTAATACACTTACATGTACAATTGCCTGCAGTGTAGGCTTTATAAACTTAGTACCAGTGGACTCTGTTTGTTTCTTTTTTACTTTTTTAAATCTCATTTCAGTATTATCTTGACGTACTTGGTTTTGGAAAACATATTTATCCTCATCATTGCGGATGAGCCTTTCGATCGCTTTTACACTCCTCGTCAGTTGTGCAAGTTCATTTTGCAACCTTGCGATTATATTACCATCCACTAATTTATCTCCTTTATCGCCATTTTCAACGTTTAGTTCGTTTTCCTATGTTTGTACCAATTTATCTTTCTTATTTTGAACATCTACATTCTTTATTTTGTTATCACCCGAACAACAACACAAACCATTTGTTTGAGCAAAATTATCTTTTTTGTCTAGACCACAACTGCGCTCATTTAAGCCAGTCTGAATTGATACATTTACTTTATTTGATGTTGAACTCACATTATTAACATCTTGATCGCTTTCAATTTCTTCTGAGTCGTTTCTAGACACTGCACTCACTTGCGATAACAATGTAGATTTAATCTCGTCCAACATTTTAATAGATCTTTCGTGTGAGTTTGTCAATATATCACTTTCTAACGCGCTTACCTCATCACTCACGTTTTGTACAAAAGCTTTATCAAGGAACATATCGGTTGGAACCGGACTATTTAGATCTATATCATCAAAATCTTCAATGAATCTTAACATTTTAATATTCTGAACTGGGGTACTATGAGACATTTGCCCCTGTTAGGTTATGCTTTCCAGCACTACAGTATAAGGGGGTGCCTGATTGTTTGTCTCTGTAAGGTCATGCATTCCAGCACTGCATAAAAAGAAGTGTGGACATAATTAATTTCAGGTGCTCTCTTTTGTTTTTACTTGAAGATGAGATGTAAGGAAACTAACCTAACATGAAAAAGTTTTACGTTTTAATTTCACGTAGTCGGTTGCTCCATCTTTCAAACTTACAATATAATAACGTAACATAAAATGAAATACTGTTTACAAACAAATGATGGTTAATAAAAGAAAACAGTTTCCGTTCTTCTATGTTTCATTTGAAGATTGTGTTATTGCGTGCAAATGCACTTTCTAAGTACACATTTCCTTCTTATCTTTTGAGAAACTTTCTAAAAAGTGTGCTAGCTTGTGCACTTCATAGTTACAGTTTTGTTATTAAAATTGTTTTAATTTTGTTTTTGCACTGTAGAATCTTTTGCACTGTAGTATTTTTTTCTGAAAGCTTGTTTTTGTTTTCTGCTTTTGAATTTTTTTATTTTGATTTTTTCTGTTCAATATAATTTTTTATTTAAAACTATAAATTATTTTTTGTTTTCTCTTCTGGTTACGAATTTTTTTTAAAAAATATGACACAATACTTATAGAACTTTTCTGCATAACAAAAGTTGTTGATGTTACATTGCGTGTCTAAAATTATTTTGTAGGTCACGAAATTATTTTGTTGTACTTCATGTCTAACATCTTTTTTTAAATGTGGCGATGTCTTGTATTAAATCTTTTTTGTACAATGTAACTTTTTGAAAATAGTTTTGTACATAAAGAATAAGTATTTCTTTCACATTGTATGCCACTTTTGGTTTTAAAAAACGTTTTGTGACAATGTAACTTGATTTTAATTAAATTCTGAGTGTATTATGAAGTCTTTGTCCCACTACGTGTCAACATTTGTTGTTACATTACGTGATCCTTTATGTTTTTTGTTTCCATGATAGCAATTGTTACTTTTAGTGTGGTATTATTTGTTTGTGTTAAGTCTCTTGTTTTCGTATTCTAGAGTGTCAACTTATAATGATACAATAGACAATCACAAACCAACATATTCTCCTTCGTAATTGTTTACGAGAACCTTTGTGGTTTTTATTACCTGCTATTTCCAGTTTGTGTTTTAGAATAGTGAATCTCAGTTTCCTGAAACTGTTCTACTTAAAATCTATTGTTAATACGAGAAATATCTGTTTGAGTGCCATACAATGGAGTGATCGTTCTACCTGCAAACTTTTTGATGGCAACGTCACATGAAGTATTTCCTCAAATAAGTTTATTAGATGAAACCGTTGTATAGCTGCTCTGCACAGGCTACGTCTTTCGCTATAACATCACAGCTTTTTGAAAATGATTATTATATCTCAAAGGTTAAATATATTTGCAAAGCTCCTTGTATTCACCTTTTGATGTACGACTATTTCGCTTTCACTGATCTGAAAAGTTTGTTTAAAATTAACGCGTTTTGCTTTTTTATATATTGCATATTAGAGAAATGTAAAATTAAGTTTAACACATTAAGAAATTTACAAATACATGTTTTACTTTGTGATCGCACTTTTCTTGGCATTTATTTGACGATAAAAGTATTTGTTGAAGCACAATGATCTGTAATTCCAAGAGATTAATTCAATTTTTCGTTACCATTACACAATAAAGATCTTCTTGTTTTAATATCTTGTTCATACTGCAAGTAAAAAAATAAAAGACTAAATATGGGACACGACTCGTAAGCTGTGATTCTTATTTTTATTCTAAGGGGATACAGAGAAAATACATTTTATAGGCATGCATCTCTATAGATAGTAAACTAATATTCATATGTAAAGAAAATTCCATTTTGCATTTTCCTTGCGGAAACTCTCAGATTACAAATTATATAAAAGATGCATTGTCTTTCCGCAGTTGGTTGCTTTGCTTTTTATTGCGTAACTATTTTCCAAAATTAATTTCATAGTTTTATTATTTCTGGAGTTTAACTAAACTAATATTTGGATTGATTGATTGTGAATGAATGGTAGTGTTCGCGTAGCATTCGACATGTCGTAACTTTAATTGCAACGGTCAATAATCCTTACTGCTTTTAAATGCAGTTACCTACTGCAAATGCAAAAATATCACTATTGAAATACACTCTATCCATCAGCTTCCCCAATCCTTTTCCCTTATCGTGTCACACTTTAATATTTATAAAGGTAAACAATAAAGTTGTACTTGAAATTATGGTAGGATTCCGTATTAATACTACAACTTCCTTCATATTAAAACTAGTTTGGTTTATTCCGAAACAGTATATGCATATGCTACAATTAGTAAAAGTAATAATAATAGTTTGTTTTGCTGTGTCAGTTGTACGAAACAGTGGACAAACAACACATATTTCGATTTAATGCTTGCACCCACAAATACAACATATTTTAAATTTATATTCAAACATAATAACAACGATAAAAGGTATCGCTTTATTAAACGAGAAATTACCGTAGGATATAAACGTCGTCAGATTTCAGATGATACAGTATATGTCTAGAAATTTGTTTGCATTTGTGATACTAATCTTACTGTTTATTTTTGACCCTATGTTTATGTTTCCATTAGCATTTTAGATTGCAATGGTGATTTACTGAAATTTCCAATGCCAGTCTGGATGTATAAAAAATGTCAAGATGTCTGTAATAATTATAAGCAGGAATTTGTGTATCATTATTTTTCATTATTAAATGCTGATGTTACTTTTAGAGTCCACATTACCCACACGTATACTATCCTTTAATTTTGAAACACAATAAACTATTCCCTAACAAAATGAAAGTTTGTTCTTGGGTCTTCAAATAAAATGTAGACCCTAAGATTAAATAATCAAAAACGCACTTGCATTAACGTTTTGCAGATATAAAAGTATTATATGCTTTTCGTCTGTCATTTAATTATTTTATTATGTATTAAATCGAGTAGTCTAAACACTAAAAAACAGTTCCAATAATTTTCTAATAATTTTACGCAAAAGTTTCATTTCTGTAACATTAAACTTATCAAATACAAAATTTATGTGAATCAAACAAAATTTAATATGCCAACCTGAGCGTAAAGACTACAAATAATATTCAAAATTAAAACGCAGTATTATAAATGCTACATACCTCATCATAATTCTGAAAGCACATAAAAATAAAACATGTAAATATTTCACCTTACTATTTATTTTTAAAAACCCATCACCCCATTATATATTACTTAGGTTTCGTTCACTAAAATAAGGTATTTTCCAATTGATTTAGATGTTCTTTCACATTCAAGAAGTGTTTTTTTTTCTACAAAAGCTACAGTTTTCTGTTACGTCTAATTTTCTTTTTAGTCTCACAGTTTTTTGTTAAATTTGATTTTTTTCTACAGTACTAATCAATACACTGTCACTACACAAAATTAAACAGTTCACATAAAATATTATTATACAGTTTCATTCATTAGGTTGTACTTTTGCTTGAATATTATCACGCACATTGTCCAAATGAATGTTTACCTGTTCCTCCATACACTGATGAAAGGAAATAAAGTTAATTCTGTTATAACAATGAAACCTATTAAACTGCTCATAAAGCGCGTGAACAAAATTCGGATTCGTTAGTATGTGCAGCTCATATTCGTTGTTCTCAAATTGTCCACAAGTACACACATCTTTTACTTCCTCAAACTTGTAGTATCACATCAGATACACCTAAGATTGTTTTCAATGTCAAAGTAATATAGCATTTCTTCATAACATTCAAAATCTATAAAGTCGGATCTATACCAGCATAGTACTTCTTTCGTAATCACTTATGCGTAACGTTATCCCTCCATGGTTTCTCGTGTGTTTACTGCAAGTATTTCTTGTAAGTTAACTGTCACTAACGTCTCCACACAATACTCACACCTCAATTATACCACACTCTATAGAGTAATAACTTTTCGCATATAGGTTACATAGAATATACAAACATTGACATGGTTTAATAATTGAGGAAAGGAAAAATGAAACTATTGGCGTTTAGGTCTTCATAACGCAACTTGAGTTCACCCAATGGGAAAATTTCTAACCCATTGTATTTTATATTTATGTAAAACCATAAGTAACACAAATAGTGTTCATATTAACGACGCCCTCTTCTTTCAAAACCAAATATCGAATACCTACAAGGTACATAAGTTCCATCTATGCATGCTTGTTATTATGCCATCCACTAATGCATGTTTTTATCCACCATATAAATCGTCTTAAATCTACATTCCTTCTTTGTTCACACTAAAGTCATTCCTCATGCTAAGCAGAAATATCTTTAAAAAGTAACACTTTCTGAACTTCAACGGGTTTAAGTTCCAGCAAATTTCTTAGTCCCACTTCAAAAATTGCAATTGTATAGTATTATGTTTTATTTATTATTATGTTTCATTTCATACGCATCATATAAAGCCCTAAAATTAATTGGCTAAAATACACTACACCACATTCGATCATTAAGCAAATCTTCACGTTCTATATCATTCCAGCCAAATCCCATAAAGGCATGAACCAATTGATTACCTTCTTGTTGTACATATCCACCACAAATTTGCGGAAATCGAACAAAATTTGCAGTTTCCATGGCTTCAAATATACAACGTTTTTTCAATTATGTTTCGTTCACATGCACAAAATGCTTTTCTTTCACTTTTCTCTTTCCTATCAAGTCCACTATCCATTGCATCACATTCACTTTGTGGTTCTCCTAATTTACTAACAATATTTGTCTTTCTGCATACCATCAAAACTTTGCATTCTGCACATGACATTTCCACCTTTAACTATCGTATCCATTTGCACCGATTCACTTTCCACGTCGTTTGATTTTGGGCTCATGTATATTTCCATGCATATTGTTGAATACGCAGGGGCATCCGTTCCAGGTTTTGTGTCTGTATTTACTATTAACAGTTGGCTTTAATAGGGATGGATGGATGTGTCTGTATTTACAGAAGGGGCTTTCTTCTACATCCATTTCAGTAAATTCACTTTTCACCTCACTTGATTTTGAGGACATACACATTCTTGAAAAACAGGGAGCCTCCATGTCAAGTTCTATATTTGTATTTACACATAGGGGATACACACTGTTCTCTAATGGTACTACATTTAAAGAGTTTTTCACAGTTACATCATTTTTCATAAGCAAGGAGGGACTCTGCGACCGTTTTTCAATATTCGATAAAGATGCAGCAACAAATACTACTTCATTCACAACATTTAAAAAGGTGTCACTGGAACTGATATCTTCTTCTCCCCAGAAATCCATTAGAAATGAACAAAGTTTCCTATCGTCACCAAGACACAACAAGTACTTAATGTCTTCAATTGAATACACGAAATACTGCACAGCAAAATCCTAATACAATCTTTTCAATCTTAAACTGCTTCTGTCTTTTCTTTCAAACTATAGACCACCACCAACAAGGCCTCTATTCACACTAACTTTAAATCAACACGAACAATCATAAGGCTTATACAACATTATTTGTTGTGCCCAAACACACTCGTCTTAAAGCACTTCTGCACAACTCACATCTCTAAACATTTCATTTCTTTCATCTAAGTCATTTCATTTAAATTCGCCACACTTCTCTCCTTAAGGATGATATTCATAACATCATGATTTATCATAGGTCTGTTATTACCTATAAAGTATACATATTATTTAACCACTACTTGGAGGTACTTCTCCCCATTTTCTTCCTTAAAGACAATGAATTCAGTCCTTCATCCACAAATGTGCATCCAATTTCTCAAAGTACTCATCATTTCTAATTATTTTATATATGTACACAAAAACTTTGACAGTATAACGGTATTATCGGAATACATATCTAAAAATATTTCATAAATTTCCTTGCAAGTAAAGTTTCCCGCACAATTTAACCCTTAGCTTAATTTCAAATGTAAATTCAATTGTGCTGAGCTGTTGCCGTAGGACTATGATTATAGTATGCTATACATGTTAGTGGCAATGTCTGATTCCAATTTTCTGTGCTGCTTATTATACAATCACGACTAAGTTTTTAGTACAAAATACACAAACTGTCATTATGTACAGTTTCGTCAGCACCTAGGTTCGAGCCCATTTGTTGACCATCTTTGGAGGATTTTTTGACCAACCACAATATGTTGTCTCATTATCAGTTATGTAATTTATGTATCCAATGAAATAACAGCAAAAACAGATGCTTTAAAGCACATTTGCACAACTCAAATACCATAAAAGTTAAATAAATAACGTATTTATTTAAGTCATTCGAGTAGACAGCAATGCAATATCCATCCTTAGATGGTTTCAACAAATATGTTATCTAGCACAAATAATAGCTACTTTTCAAAACTTTTGTTATATTTTCTTCACCTACCGTACCTAATGTAGCTACATATAACTTTCACGTTGCTATCTTAAATAATGTGTAAAATGGTTTTCAGCCGGCCATATTTATTTAAAGATGGCAACTTTTCCAAAAAAATTCTCACATTTTCGTAATCTGTTCGAGAAAATAGATCGTTATACCAAACTACTTTAAGCGGTGTAAAAAATGTTTATTTCGTCCGCCATATTTCGGTTTATATCTTAAACGATTAAGAAATGTTTATTTTGTCCGCCATATTTGTTTTAAAATGACGACTTTTCAAAAATCTTATATCTTTGTAATTCTATTGTACTAATCAAGGTTTCTACAAAGTTTCAAGTTTCTAGTCATAGCCGTAAATGTTGTAAATAGTACATTTAAAAGTAGAGGTTTGTAGCGTTTCAGATGGGTTCCTTATTTCTGTCAGAGAAAATAGATAACAGTAATTTGACAATACTTTTTGGGAGTTGATGTTCCTATTTACGGCATGGTTGTTGATATATCAAATGAATATGGGTAGGGGGTTTCTACGATAACCATGAGCTGTGCTACATTTAGTTCTAGTTCCTAATATAATCTATGGTAGCTTGGGTTCTTATGATCTATTATGTATGTACTAAATAATAAAGACAGCAGACAATTATTAGGAATATTTTCTCTAAATGGCGAGGTAAAATATCCATAGATATATAATACACATAGGTAAGACCTGAAATTCAGAACTTCTTATTTTAAATCTAAGATGTATGTTATCTATTATTAAATAAAAGTAATTCGGGTGGAAATATAACATTCATTAAATATATATTTTATTGTTCAAAGACATTTGTGGCACTAGAGGACGGCATCCTCACCCAACCGAACAATTTCCACTCCATACTCATATAGTGAAAGATTTTACTTTCTCCTTTGAAGATTTTATTTTTCGTCAAGATAAACTTTAAAGCAAGATATGTGAAAACTTATATCTTTCGCTTAGAATGATTGGAAATCATTTTCAGCCTTAGGTATCGATGTCTTATGCTGGGATAGGGTAAGGGAAACGATTCTGAAATTAATCGACTAGGGTCTAGGTTGAAGGTACCATCCCGACATTTGCTTGGTCAGACTAACAACGAAAACTAAAAATACCTTGGTCAGTGTGCTTAGTTGTTAGTATAGAACCCAAGACGTCTCGAGTGTGGAAACAACGATTTCCTAAACAAACCATGGCCACTCGGCACTTCCAATGCTGTTTAGTATATTATTTAGAAATAAAAACGAAAATTAAATGTTTAGTTCCTCGGGAAGGGCGTAAGCCATTGTACTGCTGCCCATACAATTCAATATATCTTTTCTAAATGCATAACTCCGTGAAGAACTCTAGTAAACAAAGAAGTGAACACATTATGTAAAGGAAGCTTCCAACATTAAATTAGTTTTGAAAAATGTTCCAGATTTTAGTTAAAAAAATAATATGATACAATGATTTGAAAAGTATGTTTTTTTAAATTCATAAAACTATGGAATATAAAGCTATAAGATATGCCCGTTATATGTCAAAGGGATGGTATCCTTCGGGAAGCACTCTTTCGAGTACAGGGAGGGTTAAGTTAGCGGTCATGACTTGTTGTCTAGCTATTATATTAACATTAGACTGGTGAAACTGAGAAAATCTTTGGAGAATATCGGTCAGTGTGGCCGCCAGCAGGATTCAAAGCTGCATGCTTCTCCGTTGCCTATCCAAGGTCTCAGTAAATATGAGTTACCAATGCATTAAAAGTAGTGCAAGCCTGTGAAGCTCCTGTGATCCACAAAGGGTACTGCTACTTTATTCCTAAAAGAATTACAAAAGAAATATTACATCGAACGTCCAATAAGCAGTTAGTTTTGCTGCAGCGTGTCAAGATTTATCATTCTGTCATTAATAATAAAAAGCGAAACAGATGAATTCATGGTGTATCAAATATTTAAACAATGTTCCAAAAGTAGAAACAACAGTTATATTTTTGCCTTTTAAATATGACTGTACCTGCATTCATTCCGCATTCCCTACTGATGAGGGTGTTTGCTCGTTCTTTTTAACCATCGAAATTTTGATAAAGCTTTTACTTTAATAGTTCAAAGAACTCGCTAGCGTTGGAAATAAAAGTTTCCAAGTTCTATGCTGACAAAATTAAGTATATTTGGGACATAAATAAGTTTATTTTTATTTTGGGATTAAGTGAGGAAATATTTTCAATATTCCTTCAATA
>JAGDQP010048315.1:0-14785 GCA_022664845.1 Lepisma saccharinum
AATTTAAATGCAATCATAAACACTCCCACTCGGCAAGAGAAAACAGCTTTAGATCAATTTATTATTAATATAGAAAAATGAAAATATTCAACTCAAGTTTCAAGCTTTGGTGACTTATTAACATCATGTTACGGTATTCCTCCACATCGAGGTGGAAGATATAGGTAAAAACAACAAACATCGTAAAAACCATACATGTTTATCAGCAAGCATTATTTTAGTGAATAAAATTAAAATAATTTTGTTCAACTGTTGAGTCAAGAAGAAGAAATGAATAAGAATAATGAAATCGCGACGACAAAGGTAGGCAGGCCTAGTAGCTCGGATGGGGGAGAAAGGAAGAATATGTTACATCGTGGTTGGTTAGTCGGAGGGAAAGAGACCGTTGGGAAGACGGAAACATGTTAACATGATAATATTTGAAGGGATCTTCGGGAAGTAAGTGTTTGTTATGAAAACTACATTGATCTTTCTCAGAATAGAAACATATGGAGAATGTTTGTAAGCAAGTAACTTGAGTCAAGAAGACTGGTCATTTACTAAATCTACCAAACATTCGACTGATGAGAAATTTGATTTATTTATTTCAAATTATAAATTAATCTTCGAATCTTAATTTCCTAAGAAAAGTTTGAAAAAGTAAAGCAAGACTTACGAAAACTATGGATCATTCCCAGTATTATCATCACTTTTCTGCACTACAAAGGCAGAGTACGTCATGGTAAGCAAAATATTCCACTCAAGAAGGTAATTTGTCAAGAAATTAAAACCGGTAACGACGGAATTTCTTCAGAATCGTACAACGTTATTTACACAACTTAGAAAATCAGATTTTTAATCATCGAAATCTTAAATAATATCCTGGATCTTCAAGAACTTCCGAAATATTAAAAGCTTCAAGAATTTTCTAGACCTTCCAGAACCCAAGGTTAAGTGCAAACTGTACGCAATACCTCTTTAGGTCATGATTTCTACCAAAACATCATGCATAAACACAATCATATGAGCAATTCATGTTTCTCTCTGGAAATTTTTCATAACTGTCAACTAACAGGTCAGCTACTCGGACCGCCATTAAGGAATTAACTCGGAGTTCGACTTAACCGTGGTCCGACATTCCATCCACACAACCAGTAGTACAACCTAAGGCCACACGTGGTCTAACAAATCTACAGGTTCCTGCAAACTCAGTTCTCTCTATCCAAGACCAATGATAACCGAACTTTAGCAACTAGGGAACAATGACCATAAATTCCTTATTGTCCCCGATATGTTGGTCATTTCACAGACACTCTATAGTTGATCAAAATAAACCGAAACATTCACGAGGACATTCAGCAGGAATTTTTTGACACCAAAACTTGTTTGCCAGTGTTTCAGCAACAGTTAAGCACGGGTATATACATCCATTCGAAGTTCTGACAATACTTCACCCACAGCAACCAATCAGTGAAACAGAATGAAACATACACTTGCGTTTCACCTAGTGGAAACTGGAACTATAGCGTCAATCCACGTGCACAAGTCCTCGACCAGCAGACTACAGTTTCGTAAAACAGGAATGCAGTGTTTTGCAAGAACGTTTAACGAAGCATGTTTCACCGAAGATCAAAAATCGCACCACGAACAGTTCAAACCTACGGACTGACTTAGACTGTGCTTAAGCTAAAGTTATTAGTCCGTACCTGTGCATCTGTCACATAGCGACGTTCAAAAAAGCTGACAGTGCATTCCTAATATAAACTCTCTCACAGGCACAGTACTATATAATAGAGAAAGTGCAGTGACTCAGTATATGAAGGATTATGCGATCCTTTAATGAAAGACAAGAACAAATTTTTTCTAACCTTACATAATCCTCACGTTTGATGTTTTATGTTAATCAAATAAATAGTGTTCAAATGTTTTATTTTCAAACAAACGTAGTGGACACCGCCAATAGGTTATCTTCCACGTTTCTCGCCTAATTTTACAATGAAAGTTCATTTTCTCTTAGACCAGTCGTTTTATTAGCACCATGTATATTTTAACACAATTTCACTTGCCAGCAAAATTATTGTACTGTCCACTACAGTTTGTGATACAGCAAATCAATATAATGATATTGCCATGTTTTTTTAAAAATAAAAAACATAGCAATACTACAAAAAATATATAAACCAGCTACAATTTGCACGTTAGGCAAGCGCGAAACCACTGAGCCACAGATTGTTTAAATGTCGTTTCACCTTACTGCATGTAGTTCTGCAATATTTTGTAATTCAATATAAATTTTGTAACCATTACCACAGTATCACTACATTGCATTCCGAAAGTACGCATACACATTTTTATTGACAATACCTTTGTTTCTTTAACCTTTCACGTACAACTTCCTCTTAAAATTTAAAAGTTTCATATTAGAGATTTGCCTGCACTCTTTCGGCAAAATTTGTACTAACAAACCTTTAACGATATTTAAAAAATAGTTTCTTCTTTGTTGTTAATTATGTTTGTTTCAAATACATTTAAGATCATAGTACTGTGAGCACGAAAGAAAAGTCGTTTACTATCAGACTACGCATGTTTCTAGACAGTTCAGAAACTCCTAGTCTCGCGATTAATATCAAGAAAGCTGACAGTAAAAATATACAATACAGTTATTCTTACAATATGTCTGTACAGCAAATTTTGAAACAGTCATTCAGAAATAGTTTTGCAATTTACCTGATTTTCGGTACTGATACCAAATTACCAATCTTTATGAATATGGTCAAATTGTCCGGGTTTGGCTTCTCAAAGATATGGTTGCCCTATGCATATGTCCAAAAAGTAGCAAACCATTAAGAAAAAAGTCTGCTAGTCACGAGTCGCATGCAGGAGATCAGCGTTCTACTTTACTAATCAGATAATTATTCAGTTCTACGTAATTTCAGAAATAATTGTTGCAAAATATACATAAAATGTATGATTATGCTAATCAATACTAAGAATTATACACATCACTTTCGCACATATTAAGCCCTAAATTTGCTACTTATTCTAAATAGATATTTAATTTACTAGTTACGAGCCAAAATAGTTGCTCGGTCGAAATTAGAAAGCAATAAAAATAACCTACACAAATAAAGACACATGCCACAAAATAGTGTTGTTTTTTTTACAGGCAAGCATTTTAATGGAAGCATTTTTTCCTGGTAAAATATTATGCTAGAACTGTATACCAACAATATTGCTAGCAAGTAGAAGGTCCATCTAAACTGAAATGAAATCTAAGCTACAAGCAGGTATCAGAAAGTACTATTATTGTATGATTTATAAAAACAAAATGAAGCTGAAATTCATTCCGAAGAGAAAAGTTTATTGTTCTATGAAAAAACCAATTATTTTACGGCATACATTGCACAGTTGCACAATTGAAATTGTAATACTTAACGAGTATATCAGTTCATATTAGGCTTAATATGAAAAATCAGAAAACCTTTAAGGGGCTCAGTGGGAAAAGGATGATGCCACATCCCAATGAGAAATGAATTTTACTTCAGACACAGTTTTACTATCTGGTGTCTCATCTTGTAATGACTGTTTGTGCGGCATGAGTTTTTTTGGTACTAGAAGAGCATCATTAGCATAGTCATTACGGGGGCAGACCTGGTGGCATGTGCCCTTTTTCCACTGACGAAAAGTGTCTTCTTTAGGAATAGTATACTTAGATATATTTTAGTAGGAAATGACGCCTTCCAAAGGCACATTCTTTATGAGAGGAGGCGCTGGGTGGCATAAGCTGTCTGTTTTGCGCAAAAAGGTCAGTTTTCGTTGCTATGTTGCATGTGCTCTTATTCCACTGAGTCACTCAAAATACTCGTGACTGACGCCCAAAAATGGTAAAATAGATAGAGAACATCTAGCAATGTTAAAGTATTGAAGTAAATTTAAGCAGGGAGCATGGCTTAACGGTGTAGATCACCCCACTCATCTTGGTACGTATTTTCCATTGATTTACATGGGAATTGTTTTACTCGTCTTATAACTCTCAGGAGCATACTTTTAACTTCTGTTCTCGCCCAGTTTATCGTCATGTTCTCTTTTACTCATGCTATTTTATAGAAATGCAATATTTTACATACTAACAGTATAATTTCCCGTTAACATATTGTGATTTATATAGCAAATTATTAATAATACATTATACTTATATATTTGAAGAAACTTCACAAACAAAAACTATACAAGAGTCAAAATAACCAACAAGACTAATTTTGTGAAAGCAGAACTTAAATATTCTACTTCTTAGAGTCATAAAATGAGTAAAACAATTCCCATGTAAATCAATGGAAAAGTCATACCAAGATGGCGGAGGTGATCTACGGCGTTAAGAATCACACTCGAAGGGCTTCCAAATAAATTGTTTATACAAATAAGTGTTATTACGTTTTATAATTTCTGAAGTATGAAACGTGGAATTGTGATACCTCGTACGCAGATAAAGTGAAAGCCATAGTGATCTGGCAGTCTGAATAAAATGTCAGAACTCTTCTGTTTTGCAAAACAAACTTAATTCATCCATAATTCTGAGTCACAGATTAAAGTCGACAAGTTAGACTTTTAATCACAAGATGCAAAATCAATTTTGTAGATTATTTTCTCTCTTCTGGGAACCTTTCCCCGACAAGGTGTTACGTGAACAAGAGTACCAAGTCTTCTTATTGCACAGGAATTAAGCCACCGACTTTGCCATTTAGAAATTCGACACTAGCGACACTTATGTGTAAAATTGTGTGCAGTGTATTGTTTGATGATCTTGGAACATTAACAAATCCCTCAAGATAATAAGCACCTTAGGAACTGCGAACAAGTGCCTTTTTGTACCTTAAAAATAAGGAGATTTCGGCAGGAAGTTTAAATGTTAGGCAATATAGCGTAATGGAAGAGGATGCTTTCAAAGCTCGCTCAGTCCATTTCTATGTTTCTTAAAATTAGAGTGTTAATTTGTATTTTAGGCAATCGTTTTTGCTTTATAACTTTCAGTGATGCCTACATTTATTTTTGACGTATAATATATCTTGAATTTTAATATAATTGCCTATAATTCGTTTTGCTACACCATATTTGCAATTTCAGAAATATTTGAAAATGAACTGAGCGAGTTTTGGAATCATAGAACCATGAAAGTTAAATGTTTAGAAATGAAAAAGCAAACAGAAACGGTTTGGTGCTGTTTTGTGTTATGTTTTAAATGCATCTAGAGAGTTCCCATGGACATTATTTTTACACTCCTGGAATTATTGCAGCCAGTGTGATGAAGTACCTCACTGTAATAACGGACAAATATAAAATTTAATATTATTAACTTTTCAAAATAAAAACAGGTTCTTGGTTACATCATATTTTATTAATTATTTCAATGAATGACGTAAACAAAGTTTTCCCTTGATAGAAGAGAAAACTAAAATCAGCTTTTTTTTAAAATCAATAGTCTTCCTGCGCTATTTCACGTGACCTTACTTCATACAAAGGAGCTCAATACGTGAGATGACAGTACTAGTTCTTTTTGATGCTATGGTTAATACGCGGAGTTTCATTTATTGTCGGTCACTAAGAAGTATCCGATGGAACGACTTGTCGACAATAGAGTTCTTTGTACAGGAGTCATGAAGTAATTATTAAGGTCTGAGCTTAGCATGCGAAAGGAATGAGATTCAAGTCATGGTCGTTATTTATACCTCAAGTGTATGTGCAAACGTTATGTTTTGTAATACGCTCTTGCCCTGTAAACAAATTATTAAAGTTCTTGGATACATAGTAGAGAGATGGAGCTCTAACATAATGAAAGGGACAAGTGCAAATATTGATGGGTTATTATATATATATGGTTGAGCACATTTGAGTACATGTAGGACCCCAGGTAATGTAACGTAACTATGGTCAGCATATCTTAAAATCAGAGCCCAAACCACCCTCATATTTAGAATTAAGAGGCAAGTATATATTGATTAATATTGAACTACGAACCATCAGAGCAGAAGACTAAAATTATTTAATCATTGCCCATGGCAATATACACGTAGTAACACACGATTTATAAATAAGATTATTGTGTTATTTCTTGAAATCAATATCAATTGCAAGCTCATACCATCTATTAGTTTATACTTATGATTCAGTAATATTGCAACGAATGTTCGATTGAGTAATGACAAATGTTTCATCAAACACCTGCAGAAGTGTCAATTGTTTGAAGATCTAACAGAATGAGATATCAGGATTTCAGTTTTCACAACTTACAACTATTTCAGTTATCTGTGAAATCGTGCTCTTTCAATGATGAAGATATAAAATATCGCAACATTACAAAATTACGTATACCTTCATTTTTATGAAACAGAAGCTGAATGAATGATAAAACCAAAGACCAGAGACAGAAGAAGCTGATGATACAATCAAAGTTTAGCCCAACCCCAGATTTACGAAAACCATAAATCATACTACTTGAATCAATCGAGACTAGTGTTGATCAATCGAAAGACTAGAACTGCTTGAGAAAAGTCGGGATATGACGTAATTAGTTCGATAGTTTCGCGATTAGCCAAGACTCCTGCTTCTGCATTTAACTTACAACAAGTGTATGTAACTTAAATTTGGAAGTGCTCCGCAGTTTAACTAAATACAATCTTCAAGCTATCTGCCGTTAAGAAGAGTACAGAAACGGTAAATTTTCTCAGTGTCTGACAATACCAACGCAGGGTACGAAACACTGCGATATATTGGACAATAAATCTGTCCATCAAAAACAATTCCTAACCTTCCTATGCAGAACACGAGGTATAAGAGTAAGCTCAGTCTCTCATTCAAGAGACGCGGGTTCGATTTCCGCAAAGAACACAAATGATGAACACGAGTGACCTAAGTTGCATTCAGTCAGCACTGATTTCAAGCCAGACACTATTCCAGGCTTCGGCAAAGTGTCTAGCAAGGAACATCCCACCAGAGACACTGTTTCTGCCAGGACCCGATCAGTGAACCAAATTATAGAACTCTTGGCCGCCAACGAACTTCGGAGTGTGTACAACTACGTGTGCTTAGATTCCTAAAGTATTCAAGTGGGATAAGGTACAGTGCTCAAATTATGTTCACCTCACGTAACAAATTTAGTTGTTCGTCTCCTGAAATACAAAATTCGCAAAAAATGGATTAAATAGAAATGATTTCATGTTATCTGTGCTAGAATTAGAATGTACCCTCTCGCTGCGAGAATAACAAATAACGGTTGGTCATCGCCCACCAGTTCAAAAGTACTCAAGAAATGCTCAGTTAGTGTACAAGAAATATGAATTAGGTGTTTAATTCCAACGTTACAATTTAACGTACATATTACTTAGATTTCACGTGCGCTTTATGTGTACACCGAATTAACGCTTTAGACATCCCAGACAGTGAATTCACAATATGCTTTTGATCAGTAGTGGTTGATTTTGTGGCACATACTTCACATTTCATATTAACATAATTTCATATTAACATCATTTCATAGTAACATATGCCACTGTAACTGATACAAAGGCGGACATTTCGCCGTCCATGAAGCATTTTTGAACAAATGCAGAAAGAAGCTGATAAGTTGATGTAAATTTACCAATAGTGGAGAGTTACGGTTATGAAACGTTTATGTGACTATTGTGTACTTTTCGGGATTTCGCGTCAAGGAATTAATAGGTCCTAAAAGTTATTAGTAGTGGAGAACAGTACGTAGGCATGAGAAAGATCCTCAATGTTGAAGTACTTACGGTTACGGTCATGTAGAAGAGAAAACTCTCATGAAGGATCAATGTTTGTAATTGTTTAGCATCAAGTAGTTACTTGAAATTAGCAACAACGCTTAAAGAATAAAATATAACGTTTCGTAGTCGTAACAAAAAACATTCTTTTGTTTCGAAATCCAAAATTTCATCCTACTTACAAAACGGTTATTAATTCAATCTCTATACCAGTATACATTGCTAATACTTTTTATGTTTAATCACAACATGTTAAGCGGATTATCCTATTTTGATTTGTTTTATTTTGAAATAGCAGTAGCTCCAAAGTAACGCACTAGAAAGTAAAAATTAATTATGATATTCTCCATACGAGAACTTTAAAAAAAAGTGCACTAAAAATTAATATTTTCGTTCCATTTCACATGTGTGAAGTAGGCGCCAATTTAAAAACTACTAAACACAAGTTACAGCTTACCAAGCAGCTGCCCATTTCAGGCTAGGCTTTTGTATGATTTAGCAAATAATTTACTGCTGACTTCAAACATTTGAAAATATTACTATTTCTAAATTGTTAGTGCACTTTTTTTTAATTAACTTCTATTCCTCTTTCTTAAAGGCTGCATTTAAAATTAATTGGAATTCTTTTTTTCTTAATAGTAGGGTGCTCATCTCTGGTGCTCTCACAGTTCGATCCCTATTTGTGCCATTTGGGTTTTCTGGTTTACAAACGCCGTGTGCCTGAATTTTCTCATGGTTCTACAGTTTCTTCCCACTTTCTTCATTCGACAAATCATATCACCATCATCAATCCGCGCTGAGCCAAAGATCTCTAAAGGCTTTTAAAAATAAACCAAAATCGAAATTGGAATTCTTGATAAATGGCGCGTTTTATGCATAGAATGGAATATACCAAGCAATTTACCCTAAAATGAGGCTGCCCTTATAAGTGTAAAATTCTTAATAATTCTTGTAACGCCAAAATCAAAGTTTTCTTCACTGAAAAAAAATTCCAAGTTGCTGCCTTCTTCATCATCATCCACTTTCCAAGTAAAGGTGTCATTTCACATTTGAGATTTATGAGGTCCTCCGGAGGACGACTCCAGATTCCTGCTGAATGATGTGGATAACCGAGCTCGTATCAGAGGCAAAGAGCTCTCACACCTTCATCTCTGTCGTATGAGATTCTTCTTGTTTCTACTATTCGCTAGAAAATCTTTTTTTTTTCTTTCAAGAGTTTAGTGTTCTCTTCAAGACTACTGTCACACCAAACTTTCTCCTTGCAGCCATTCTGTTTTGTTTACATTTATTTCGACAATCCCCGCGAAAACCATCGAAAGTATAACTGTTGAATTTTACCAGAGTTTTTTTTTTTTTTACAATTTCTTAATTTAAGCTGTTCTTTGGCTATGGAAAGTACTAAGGAGGAAATCTCGCACAACATACTGAAGGAATCCATGACTTCTGCTTCAGCCCTTATATCAGATTTTTCTACAATATTTGACTTGAAAGCCAACCGTGGTCGTTAAATTGGTAGATCTCTAACCGTTGGCGCTAGCAGGACGTCAGTTTGATCCCTGCTCATGGTTTTTTGGGCTTTGTGGTGGACAAAGACCATTTGCATAGATTTTCCTGGGTTTCTCCTCTTTCCTTCCACTTTCTTCATTCCACCAATTTATGCAATCATCATCCATCCGGGCTTGGCATAAGTTGCCTATAGGCCTCAAAAACTAAATTCAAGTCAATCGAAAGCCTGCATGAGCGCCTTTCACACTATACGAAGTGAAACTTCAACAAATAAGGAAGGTTTAGAAGATACTACTTCATACTCAAGATAAGATTGAATTTAAGAGAGCTGTATCAATAATTGTATATCAGAGATAGCTGTATCAATAAGTTTGTTGTTCTGCTTGTAGATTCAATATTTTTTAGGAAATTTTAATGTTAACTGAATTCATTGTGACGACAGGATCTGTATTAGTTTCTTTACGATTTATTAGATGTCAAGTAAACTTTTCATGTTTGTCCTCCAAAGTGTTCATGTACGCTTTAATAAGAATAAGCTGTTGTTACAACGCACTTATGATTGCTGAGGCTCTAAGAGTATACGTTTGAATACATCTGACATATGCAAGACAATGTAATATACGGTTAACTATTTATTGACCATATATGGTGTTCTCTGAAGACTTTGCAATCCGGTACTTTCCTTATACGACATATTCAGCGCATAAGGGGCATTCTAAGATGGAACTCTGCTTCGATCAGTACTAGCTTCTATTTATGAATCCAGCAAGAACAAAGATTGATCGAATGTGACTAGTTCAGTTATCTCGATTGATCTGCAGAACACAATACCTTGTAAATAGTGAGTAAATTACTAGGAACCAACTGCCTTCATATAAGCCGATTAAAACTTGAGAATAGACGCACTTGCCAAAGGGCCCGTGCTGATCTTGGAAAGAATTGAATAATCATTCGTTAATGTTAATTAAAGGAACACAACGATGATTGTAGGTGACGTAATTGCTATGCCGTTTCAGGACCTTACTTTTGCGTTTGACTGTAATGGCTGATGAGCATGACTCTGCACAGTCTGTATAACCAACCTCATGTGTACATAGGTTACGGCGAATGAGCGAGAAGATATCCGTCTTGGCAAATGAACTCCCGTGGGGCACACACTATTCTCGTACGGGAAATAAGATATTCCTGGCAACAGTAGCAGTGTGCGCTGACGGGCTTCAATCACGTTTATTTACCCCGGGTCCTAGGTTGCCTTACATCGCCAAGGAATCATGGGCCTCCTTTTCATGAGTACGGTTTGTCCCACAAAGTCATTTCACAAACAGTCAACACAAAAGATCAAAATCATCTATATTCTTTTCTATTTCCGAAAAATAATACGTTTATCGCGCCCAATGATTTAATTTTGCAAGATTTTCTCAAGATTCTGAACTCCGTAGCTCATTGGCTTAATTGTTGGCTTAGCAATCAGAAGGTTTTGGAAAGGATCCCAGAGGTCGTCAATCGTGGCCCTTTTCCAGGGTTTTTCTAAATTATACCAGATTAATATCGGTGTAGCACATAATAACTATCATCCATCAACCTCCTGGCCTAAATATGCCCAAAACCCATAAATCAAATGCAAGATTCTGACAAAGTTTCTCACAAATAATAATAGATGACTGCTCAACAGTTTAATCATTAATTTGACAATATCACAGATTCAAAGATAAGTCCTATTAAGAACAGGGAAAACTTAAAGTAACTAAATCAAGCTAACCAATTTGTCATAAAAGTACTTAGATTTTACTTTTTCTTGTTCAGTACTTACAGAAATATCTTATTATTCGCAACAACTACGTTTACATGGGATTTTTATCTAATTAGAGAGAAACTATTATCTATAGGACAAACTTTATTTGTACAAGATGGGTTAAAATAAGAAAAAATGAATTTTAATGGTTACACTCATTAGTTACTAAGCTATAACACAATTTCTGAAAGTCTCTGAATTTGAAGCTACAGGCACAGGGATAGCTGGGAAGTTTTGTGAAAATATTCTGTACTAGAGGTCTAATGATTTACTGAAACATAGCTTTTTCCTAATTATTCCTGACATTTGACTTTTTGGCCCTTTATTTCCTGGGCTAAATGGAAGAAGAGGAAAACATCATTGTTTCATCTCTGTGCTTTGTTTGGTAGATTCGAAAACAAATTAAAATACGCATTTTACTATACTTATCATGAGGTATATTTAAAAATACCTATTCCGATTGTTTTATCGAGTGTTTGTAACGCGGATATATGGGTAACGTGCGATCTGTTGGTTTAACTGATCGTTATAACATTTACAAGGTGTTTCAAACCAACTATATACTCCTTTTTAAATCATGTGAAGTGGTTGTAGTTTTAAAAATAAAAGTTGATATAATATAATAAGGTAGCCATGACCGACTCTTAATAGAAATATGAAAGCTGGATATTTAAAGGCACACTTGTGGGTGTTACCTAAAAAAAATATTTTCTTTAAAAGTTCAGCAAAGTGCAACACATTGTCGAAAATAAGAAAAAACGGCGCAAGAAATCGTACTGGACCACACTACCAACTTGCAAAACAGCCATTTGAAACTTTTATTTCCATATCACATATTACGTAACAACACGCGTTCTGGGTTCTAGCTTCATATTCCGATCTCAGGACACTCTAAAAGTAACCCACCTAGACCGGAAATTTTGCTTCTATAAGCAACATTATATTTTACAAATCCAATTCGTGTACGATAAAATTTACGAATCACTTCCCTGAAACATTTTTTTGTAGAAAATGTTCTCAAAGACCTTGAAATAATTTTCAAAATATTATGAAGAATAAGTTCAACTTGAATATCCATATGCAAAATGGTAATATGTGACAAATTTTAAAATAGGGATCAACTCGTAAGGAATAGATACATAGCATGTGGCGAAAACACTGTTGCTTGTGGGTCACAACGGCTATATAGTACGTGTTGACAGTTCATATAATGGCATCCATGGGATCACGTGGTGTTTGCTCACCCTGACTAGTGTTTCGAGGGAAGAATAATGGGACACTACTCGCAGACATTACTCGTTTGCATTGTGACACAGAAAAACGAAAAGTGTACCACAATAAAAAAAAGAACGACATGTATGACACTTCATACACAGTAGACTCCCTGTTAACCTGTACCACCACGGGACCAGGGCCTGGTCGGATAACGATAAAGTCAGTTAAAACGAAAATCACTATTTCATAGCCTTTAAATCATACAGCATCTCTACAATGGCTAAAAAAGGTTTACAATATTATAATTAGGTAAATGTATCTTACCAAATTCAGAGGTCTTGACCACAAAAACTGCTCCAGTGACACTCAGGTGAACCAAATAGTGTGTATACGTATTTTATAAAGCACTAGACTATCACACAAGCAACACACTAATTTAAGATGTAGCTACTGTATTTTTTAATGATCGAATAAAAACAAAACTGAAAAATACGATTAGGCATACAATACTGAATGAAATAGCTACAGTACACTATTTTATAAACATGCAGTACTGTATGTACTAAACAAACAGAACCACGTTTGGGCTTAAAATATAAAAATCTACTTACAAAGTGTGATTTTCTTTTGTTTGTTTTGTTCAACTGATTTCTTGAATGCGTAGTCACGTCAATTCCCAATAAACATCATGTGGACTGCAGTTGAATCTGTTTGTTGCTCGATATACGATGTTGCCAACTACACCACGTACAATACAAACAACCGGACAGCACGAGAAATGCAATAGCATCAAGACAAAAACATCGTCTCGTAGCGATTAATTAGTTTCTTTATTGTTGTACGGTATATTGTTATGAAGCCCCGAGCGCAGCTGATAACAAAAATGACATTTTCTTGGAAGATGGGCTTTTAATCCGACGGGCAGTTATGATAATCGACGTGAAAGTAATGTACATCGAATCAGTGATGAGTGTGAAGGATTGAAGAAAAAAATCATGCTATTATTTGCAATAAATAAACTCACTAATAGCATGCTCAAGATTATTACTCACTACTTCCACGTTCTTTTCTTGTGGTCTTCAAATGGTAGAAACGTTCCAACAGACGAAAAAGTGTCATTATTAGTAAGTAAATTCAAGAGTCAGTTATATGATGCCAGCCAGTATAAGGGGGAAACATTATTGCAAAATTTTACTTTGAAGACCTACTACTACATACGTTTACATTAGAATTTGGTGCATTAAACATTCATACATCAACAGGAGAAGCGTATATAAATATAATTCTGATTGACATGAAGAAAATTATTGGCGTTAGGAAGCTTGTAAAATCAATTCCATTGATAGGCATTTACAACGAGCCCTTGAAGAGGTTTACAACATCTACAGAGAAAAAATAAAATATTGAAATGAATGGAAGTTACTACCGCAGTACATCATTGTTTTACGTGTTTACACGATATCTTGGTTTTCTTCTTATTTTTGTCTGACCCTCATAATCCATTGCTTTAGTTACATTCCGTACTAGTTGCTTCTTACAGACAAGGTGTTTGTATACGCTTAAAAGAGTGACGAAAGAAATCTACTCACAAAAGAAGTGAGATCACTTTGTGTCACTATGTCGAAATTGTTTTATTTGTAATACAATTAAGATAGTTAGTATCTTTCCTTTCTCCATAGTGGCACAAAGAGAATAACTCGCAAAATTGATATCACTTCTCTTGTGAGTAGATTTATTGTATCAATTATACTCACATTTTATTATATATTTCACACAACTATCACCAGGTGGCAGCCCAGTCGAGGAAACTCTCACCCCATCTCTCGACCGAGAAAACAAATACGTGGACGCTCAACCAGTCTTAACTACAGCTCTGTCTCGTCTCATTTTCTATAGCCATTTCTATGTCTCTTCCCGTCTCCTGGGCAACACTAGATATTTCAGGGTTTACTTTAGGTATTCACATCGTTCTTTGATACTCTGATGTTAATATAACATTTCACAAAGCCCACAGGAGCATTATTCGCACCTCAACTTGCAAATTTGTAACTCCCTTCAAATTCAAAAATGAAAGGTGAAATTTCTACCTTAGTTTCTCTTGACATACGTGCCTAAAGTGTAAAAAAATATTTTATCTGGTCTACCACCTATCTGTAATATTAATACCATACCGCGCACGAGCATAAATCACCCCAGCTTCCACCAAAATTTGTAGCTCCCTTCTAATTCAAATGTTAAAGTTCAAATTATTACTGCAGTTTTACCTGACATCAATTTATAATTCTTTATTTATTTACAGAAGTTTATAATTGTTTACTCAGGTACTATGTGGCCAGATATTTAGAGAAATATAGTGCATTTCAGACAGAATTGACTACTGTTGTTTTTGTAAAGGTACTTCGATTGAAGAATAACATTCTGTACTTTTTTTATGGTCAAGGAGACCAGAATATTTCCACCCTGAACATTTTACTTTTACCTTGTTTTGATCCATCAATACGCGTATTTCTCCTTTCTT
>JAGDQP010048316.1:2453-14784 GCA_022664845.1 Lepisma saccharinum
GAGAGAGAGAGAGAGAGAGAGAGAGAGAAAGAGAGAGAGAGAGATTAGAGGTGGGCCTTGTGGCATCATCACCCCCCAGTTCTCTTTGTTATATTCTCTCTTGATTTCCCCTGTATTAGTTTGTTCTCATAGTTTGGATAGTATTCTACTACAAAAATCTTTTTTTTTTTACATTTTATTCTGTGTATTTTAGCTTTTTTGCCGTCTGATTCCAAAGGTTTTTTAAATGCCTTTTGAATCATTCTTTTCTTGTATCTTCTATCAATAAATGCTCCTCTCATTTCTTTTAGTCTCTTTCTTAGTTTCCGTTCATTGTCTGTAATTCTTTTCAGATGTAATACCTGACTTTTAGGGCAGTGTATGTGCCGAGTCTGCATGTAAAAATTCGTGTCTTGTGGTAGTTTTCTAACTTAAGTTCATTTAGTCTTTTCGTTAGTGTAATATCCAGGAAGTTAATTGTAGAAGAGACTAAAAGTGATTGGAAAAGCATTTTGTTTTAGAATACAATTAAAAGAATGGTTCAAACAGCATTAAAATCTTTTGGAAAAAGTCGGACAAAAAGAGAACAAAATGTGAAAATAGATCTATTTAGCTAGCAAAATTTTAGTCCAGCTGTGAGAACAAACTAAACAACCCAATACGGAATTTCTAGGGGGAAATCAAGAGAAAATATGAAAGAGAGAACTGGTGGGTGAGAATGCCACAAGGTCCACCACTAATCGCATATAAGAGACCGAAGGAATTGAAACAGTACCAAACACAAGCAACTTTTACACAGAATAATTGACGCCGCACAATATTTATCTAAGAAAGAACCCAACATATTTAACAGCATGCCAAAATACCTAAGGAAACAAGAGAGAACTGCCACTAACAAACATAAAATCGGCCATTTTATTTTAAAAAATCTGAGCATACGCAAGAAATCAAAGACAAACGCAGAAAAACAGGAGAATTAAATCACTACGTTATCAGTGGGTGAATGGTATTGCACAGTAGCTGAACGCCATCAAAGAAACCGACAGACTAGTAAGAACTACAATCTCAAAAAGGAAAATGGTGAAACCACCATTAATATACCAAAGGTCAAGTAGCAGAGGGATGGGACAAAATGGAATTGTAACCACAAAGTTAAAACATTCCTAACCACAAGAAATTCTAAGATCAACGAGTAAAATAAATGGATCTGAAATTATAATTTTTTGAATTTAATTTTTAAGACCTTTAGATGAATTGGTGGAATGAACTGGGAGGAAACGGAAGACCCCTGAGAAAACCCACGCACACATTGTTTGCCCACCACAAAGTCCGCATGGCATGAGCAGGGATAAAAGCGACGACCAGAAGCACAAGAATTGGGTGCCCTACCATTGATCCACCGCGGCCCATGGTCTCGAATTAGAGTTTAAAGTGGTAAACCAGGAATTGGATAAACTCGTACAGACATCCACTCAATAAAGTACGTAGGAATCTACTTGTCGAAGTTATTCACATAATTTATACATCCACACATAAATAAATTAAGGCCTGTTTTATACAGTAAACCGACACTTAACGGAAGATGTACACATGATATGCACAAAGTGTATACAAAGGCCACAATATCAAGATATATAAAACAAAGGTCCTAAATAGTGAGCAAGCACGGTAAATTGAGTCACACAGGAAACCTCTATATACATATGGGGTACATACAGTGGAGTGCTTATCTATTCGTAAATACTTCTTGACCCCAGCATTGACCAGAAAAGTACTCTCTACTTTAGTGAACGTAGTTCAAATTTTACTAAGTGATACACTGTACTGAGACTATAAAAGGAAATTTTTGGTGCTTAACAAGTTGACATAAAGAATGAACTAGTGGTAATTCAAGTGTCAAAAAATGACTATGTGTTTTGAGAAACCAAGGTGGTTATTAAACATTCGTCACATCGTGATGTTACTTGAAAGGCAACCGTCACTTCGTGCTATGAGAATAATATGTTCTTCATCTTGAAATCCACCATTTTGGATTCTGGTACTTTGTAAGACCCATTTCCATTGTTTAGATATTGTTGTCCAACTTGACACATTATATGAATTCTCATTGATTATTTTAAAAGTGACCGGAATTCAATTTAGTAGATTTTAAGTTAGTGCAGATGTAAGAAAAGCTTCAATTCGTTGGCAATTAAAGATGTTACGTCAATTTCTAAATAAGCTCGTAGTATATCTGCCCGCTTTTGTACTTATCCATCTGAAATTAATACACTTCACAATTCCTGCATTCGGTCTGGATTTTATTGATCGTATCTTGGTTCAAATCCTTTCAAGGATAACGGATTGATCCTAATTTTGCGCAATATAAATTATTCACACATACACGATGAGTATTAAAATAACAAACTTTTAAAATAACGAGTAAGCGATTCAACGAAAATTAGGAGAATACTCGTAGAAATCATTTTACAGGCGATCTCAGTCCCAACATCGAAATCATTCGAACACCGAGCAAATGTTTTATGATGAGGAACAATTTAGAAAATATGTAATTATGTTAATGTAGATATACACTAGTATTGAAGGAAGCACCCTCCGCCAGAAAACATTAGGTTTTCCTCCGTCACTCTCGCAGATACAACTATGATAATAGGGTATAATCACCTTACTTAAATGGTGGAGACTCCAGCACATCCCCTACAGTTGTTAATTGGTGAAACTGCAAAGCGAAAGGCAAAGAATTCTGAATTAGAAAGTATATATCTTTTCGATGATGGATCACAAACTAAATTTGTTTGTTTGATGTGATCAATTGCCATTTATATGTGTGTTTCTATTACTAAAACTACGTGAATTCTATTTAGAAATAAATTATATTCTTAAGTGATTTGAATTGTACATATATAAGCAGTATCTAATGTACTAAATAGAAGGATTGAATGCTAATGCCAAGTAGATATATTACTCTAAATGTTACAGAAACCGAAAAATGTAAAAAAAAAAAAAAAAAAAAAAGAACAGTATTACAATAATTTCTTATGTAATGGTAGGTTGCTGTTAGCAACGTGTAAATAAATTTTAATGAGTATTATAGGTACTACAAACATGTTTATAGTAATGTACTCAGTGTAACTCATTTTTAAAGAATTGTGAGATTCTTTTGTTTAAATCCTTGAATTTCTTATTTAGTCACAATCCTAAAGCAAGTATAATTGAAATAAAGTTTTTAATAATACAGAGAAACTTGACATGTTTCAAATCCAAGATGGCTCTGTCCTTCATCACGTAGCCACTAGGGCTTGAATGCAGAAACTACACCATTTAACTTATTTGTCAGGTGCAGTGGATGGTTTTACCGTGTCGCATCGCACCAGCGTCCACTTTATTTTACTAGGCGTATAGTCGTAGACTAAAGTGAAACGGGCTCAAGAGATTCGGGTTCTCGTAGTTCGTAGAGCTTCATCTTTCACGTCTAACGCACTACCTGTTCCCATAAGTATACTCAGCCCACGAGTACCGTGTTCCATGAGGACATTTAATCATGACGATACACGTTAAAGTAAGTAAAAATCGACGCCGCATGTCAGTCACAATGTTTGTTTTATATTAAGAAAGAAGAGGGCTGGTGCGATGCAACATGGTACGACGGTCGATTGCAACTCAACCAGTTGCAATTGAAGACGTGATTCGGAAAAGGGCCCACGTCCATGAAATGATTTTTTCGAATTGTGACAAAGTTGCTAATACCTGTGTCCGAAAGAGGGTCCCAAATCCTGCTCCTTACACATCAAAATGTATCATTAAAATCCATGTGATTTGGAAAGGGACACAGTCCACAGAGTTGGGCCTCTCTTTAGTTCACAGTGCGGAAAAATCATTTCATGGACTTGGATCCTTTTACAAATCACATCTTCAATTGCACTATCTCCTCTTTGCATTGCAACCATTACGTCATCAATGGTTGAGCCAATTCGAATTTGAAACATGCCAGTTACCGTTAATTTTTAACATTTTAAATTACAGAAAAGGAGGTTATTGAAAGACTTCTGGTAGAAAATATTGTGTGTGCTAAACATCTTATATTTAGTATAAAGCCAAATTTCTACAACTACCACGTCGAGTCATACCAGTAGGTCTATATTCAGCAGCAGTTACGAAGAACTTGAAAGAGAATAATTGATTATTTTTTTTTTTTTTTTTTTTTTAAGAAACATCATAAGTTACTTTGTCAAATATGCGATTATTGCAATAGACGAACTTGCTCGTTTAGACGCATCTATTCCAAAGCCAGTGCAAAAGCCAAAGGCGCCTGTGCGGGATGTACGGATGTATGAAGAATTTTGTGGGTAACCATTTGTAATTACTTGTGGTCTCATATAAAATATTGTTTTATTGACGTTAAACATATATAACATGCAGCGGCCTTTCATCTAGCTGCAATATATATACGACGGTGCGCTGAAAATGCGTAGAAAATAATGCCCTTGCGACATTAAGAGTACTTTAATGCTCTTGCGCTCTACGTGCATACAAGAACGTAGGCTGAACGCGTTCCCTTTTTATGTTCTGGCACTCTACATGTGCACAAGAAGGTTGGAGCAAATGATTCTCGCGGAAGTAGCTAAGCAAAAGGAGAAAGAAAGAAGAAGGTGTTCCCAGTGAAGTTTTGTGCATGCAATAGGACAACGTCCGAGCAATTAGACATAAGAGCTCCTGGCAACACTCTGGATGAAAACCAGAACCTTATATTTATAAACATCTCCATTGTTTTTTCTCGCGACGTCTAAAACATGATAGCGTGATCTAGAGTAAGCGAAGTAAATTTACGTGGACGTAGTTGCATAAATAGACTCATTTGATCCCATTGTTTTAGAGAACGCATTGTTTGAGCTTCTCTCTTTACGCGCGTAAGAACGTGTTTGCATAGAAAGAGCCTGTGTTAAATTCATGACGTCGGTGAACGGCAGCACTGTCTTCATAGCTGTAAAGTTGAGAATTCAGAGTAGAGAACTTGTGGCCAATATTGGCCTCCAGGTGAGACTCCAAGTGATCAAATCTAATGATTGGTAACCGTGGCGCGCCAAATTTGCATACTTTTAAAACCGTGGTTAAAACTAAAGTTTCAGAGCTTTATAAGGAAAAGAAAAATAGTTCATGAAATTTGTTTAGCAACAAAGTGACAGCTAAGAATGTGAATAAATAACGTTACCAGTGCAGACTCTTGACGCAAACACATTTCCAACTTGTGAGATTTACCGCAGGACTCCTTCAAGTAAGCTGTAAAATAGAAAATAGTTATTTTTTTATATATTGAAATACACACAAATTTTACATTATTGATTCTGAAGTTTCCTCTTCATGTTGAGTGGGAACTATATATTTTAACTGTTTATTGACAATGGAGCAAAGAAAACAATTTTTGGTTATTGAACATTGTTTCCAACCAGAGATTTTGAAGAAGGTCGCTTGCATTCGCTTGTGATATTTCTGTCGTGGTCGCCAAGCTTACAAGGATAAGTTGGTTCTACTTAAATGCAAACAGAGCATAAAGTCTGCACATAACTAAGGAATCCTAGTCTTGCAACACTGGGAATCTATTTCAAGTTCCCATTTACATTTCAGAGTATTCTATTAAAGAAAATAGAGGGATGCACTGAAATATGGTCATATTTGAAGAGTTGAATGTCCATAACAATCAAGATCTAGTGTTTGTGAAGGTTACAGATTTAACATAGAAGCTGTTCTTGAATACAGATGCACTTTTACGGTTTTCTATGTAAAGTTCATACGAGGTGTCAAAGGTGTAATCATAATACATAAAAAATGCTCATTTAGATATTTCTCTCGGAGAAGAGAGGTGGACATTGTCTAGTTTTTTGTTTTTTTTTTGGCTATGTTAAACCAATACAAAAGAAATGAGAAAATTCATAAAGGAAATGCATAATGTAGTATTCAAGCAAAGGAGAAGTGTGTGTCTATAACAATACTGTAATATCGATGTAATGCCGTAAAGCACACTGTTGAGACGAGCGCATCCAGTGATCGAATTAATAGGGTATGCATGGAGATGTCATACCTCCTGACCAAAGAGAGGAAATAACCATTTCTCTAGTTGGTGAAACGAAATGAATAGTCAACGTTAGAAATATAACTTCGATGTAGTTAAATTTCTTAATGTTCAATATCAGCTGAAGCTTCTAAGTTACTTCCAATTTAGACTTGAAATTCGGTAATAAATTTCATATATAATGTATAAAGTTAAAGTTCGTACTATGTATGATCTTGTCTTGATCAGCTAGTATGGTAATTGCAGAAACAATAGATGCGAAGCCTTAAAGCTAGAATTAAAACAAAGTTCGGATATCCAAACCATGCCATCTCTCGACTTGATTTTTTGTCAATTCGACCACTGGGCACATCATAAATAACTTTTTTATTTCACTGTTCATGAGTTCAAGCATTTAATATAGCACAAGTATTTTTCTGGATTTTTTCTTTTCAATGGTCAATGGCTTTTTACTGCATCGTGGTATCGAATCCGATTTTGTCTTCGTACTAGCTGCTGTTGTATATAAATGCTTGAGATCGCGTGATTGAATGGGTAGGAGTAGCCTTTGAGAGATAGGAGAAAGATCTTTACAAGAAAATCTATTACGATAATTCATGGGTGAAAACTGAATTAACAGCATCATGATAAACACAAATCAAAAATCTTACATGTTTTGTTTGTACCCTATTTATAATACCGTTTCGGAGACAAATATTTTGAGCCACACTCTGTCTACAAAAAATATCTTCAAATCCAAAATCTCAAATCCCTAAACACGACGAAGCCCTGTACTGATTTACGTGAGTAAACACCCTAAATGATTAGGACGATTGTTTCTAAAAGAATGTCCCTTTGTCAAACTTAAGGAAAGCGGAGATAGCTATTGTTGATTTTCAGAAACTTTTTATGAGCTGCAGATTCAGTACCCTAATTTTCTGTCTGGTTTTACTTATCGATCAAAATTGGCTAAATCTGTTTAATGCGCGTTTCTTACAGATGGGGAAACCCACCAATTTACTTTTAATCCCAAAGCCATTATTTTTACTGTTGAGTTATGTGCTTTTGTTTTTTGGATTTTAGTTTTTTTCATGGTTTAAATCTCATCCTCGTTTCTACAGATCCACATACGTTAGTGTCCTGCAAAGTCTCGAGAACATGTACAGTAAACATCCGCTCGTGCAAGAAGTCCTATCGAAGACACATTCCATACGCTCTGCTTCTGGTGAGGTTGTCTTTTCCTAGATACCAAGCTATGTTGGTATCCACAGTAACGAATTGGCAGATCAAGCTGCTTGTGAGGCCTCTTTAGGAGCTAACATTGAGATTAGCATGTTCCATTCCAAGATATGCTGATATATTATCGACAAGTTACTCGGACTGAATGGCAGCGACGATAAGATGACGTTGCTTTTAATAAGTTAAAGGATGTCAAGGTTACCGTTGCTCTAGGGAAATCTTCTTGCCGAGGTAATAGGCATGAAGAAGTGCTCTTATGTAGCTTATGGACAGAACGGAGTAGCTTGACTCATAGTTATCTCTTTCGACGTTTGAATCCACCATATTGTAATGAGTACAATGCAAGTTTTTAGTATTCGTTCCATGATTTTAGAATTGTGGATATGATCTCAGATAACGTTATTACATCTCCAATGACATGAAGTCAGTCCGTAGAGATGATCCTCATGTGCTCGTAGAGTTTTAAAATATCAGCTTATCCCATAAGTAATGTCGATACTTGCACAATGAGGAAAATAACGATAACTGAAATACTACCGTTAATCAGGAAAATAATTTTCATTGGACTCAACAACACTCTGTCACCTGTCAACCAGTTGTTGAATCCAGCGCTGACAGAAGTCACCGGTTTTGGAGGCAAAGAACTGGGTCATTGTTCATCGCACGTCACTCTCATTTTGCAGTGTTTTCCCGGAAACGTAGTTTTCCAGGCTGCGAAAAAGACCGTATTTTGTTGGTGCAAGATCTGGTGAAAACGCCGGGTGGGACAGGTTCTCCCGGCAACATTCCTCGATCTTAGCACACGTCCTTATTTTCGTGTGTGGGCGTGCGTATTCACCGTTGATGAGCACTCCCTTGCAATTAACCAGAGCAAGACGTTTCTCCAACAATGCAGTCCATAGGCGTTTAAGCTGCTGACAGTAGATATCTGCATTGATGGTCTGGTTACGTGGCAAGAGCTCAAAATGGATTATCCCACGGATGCCCATTAAACACTACCCATCACTTTGCAGGGGTAGAGATCTTGTTTTGGCACAGTTCCTGTGACGGGTAAGCAGGGAAGTGTAGATGTCAACTCGTTGCTGCTTCTATTGAGGCGTTAACGCATTTTCCGAGTTTCGACGCGTATCCAAAGTCCTGAGGATGGCGATGAACGGTCGAATGGGTGACACGGAGTTCTTCAACAGTTTACATTTGATTTGCCTCCACCGCTGCTCACAGGGCATTGTTGTCCAGCTCCACAGGTCTCACTTCTCGTGGCTTATCTGTGAGGCTGATGTCCCCAAACCGAAACCTCTGGAACCACTTCTGTCACTTTCGCACATCCACAGCATCCTGACAATATTGTGCAGCATTGATGTTTCGTGCCGCTGCGCTGGCTGGATGTTCCTGGTGAAATTCTACAGCATGGCAAGCGTATGTGGTCCTCCTACACTGTCATTATCAAACACACTCTACACTTCCAAAACGTGGAGTAGACCGTTCTCCTTCTATATACTGCTGCATCGGAAAGGGCGTAACCCATAGTTCTGTTAAAGCCCATACAATTCATTATTTCTATTTACTGCTGCACAATCAAGTGCCCACTATGTCTCAGCTCTGCCACGTGCCGCTTACTTCATTATTCGCTCGTCAGATGACGTCATTACAGCGGTCATCGCACATACTTCATTACTTATGGGTTAATCCGATACTTGCAAGAGACAGGTCTGCTGCCGTCTATTTGAGATCATGTAATGCCTCATAGCTGTTAAATTTTGTATTGTAAGATTTTAATGTATTATCATGGCCCGTTTACAGCCTTGTTTATTTTTGTAATCTTTTATACTGAAGGTCGTATACAGTTTTTGTTTTTATTTATATTACGAGGTAATTCTGGCCTTTTAGACCAGTTCTGAGTTTTCTCTGAATACCATTTAGATCTTCAGATTTTAGTTGCTTTCAAGTTTCTTAACAGCTAAGTTTAATCGTGACGGAAATAAGGGGTTTCCCCGTATCGAGAAGAGTGTAAGCCATAGTGCCATTACCGGCCATTCAACTAATTTTATTTTTATCTAATCCAAGATAATATAATGTATTTAATGGAGACCACTTGAGGCAAGTTTGTTGTGTATTGTATGACGTGATGTAAATACAGGTAATTGTAGACGGACCAACAATGCACGAATTTTAGTTTGATCTGGTCTTTCCTTATGTCAGTTACAGAACATAAAATATTGTTTAAGTAGAAACTTAGGAATTTCTACCACTGGTAGATATAGAATACAACTTACACTAAATATTTATCATTATTGTTAATAAGGAACAAGATATAATCTATTCCTTATTTATCATAGTTTTTACAATGTTATTCCAAGGAGGGAGGCACTTGTTGCAACGCAAGTGACTGAGATATAAGTGTATTTACCTTCCTTGAAGCACAAGTCAGCTGCCTTCCTAGCTACCATCCTGTTTCTCTTGTTTATGATGTACTTAGAAACGAATCCGTACATTGCCTTGTGGTTAATCTGTCCGTTCATGTCCATCTGCAAAAAAGGGACAACATTTGAAATTATTTCATCCAAACCATATACCTAAATGGTGGGTACAATTTTTGGGATTTAATTATTCAGGATTTTTTTACAAATAACACTACGTTGAGTGTATATAATATTTGGTATTTAATTTAGGATATAAAATATCAAGCGTGAAATACGAACTACAGTATTGCAAAATATGAACCGTAATAAACATCTTCAACGTCAAACTAATACACTTATTGACAATTTTTGAACAGTGCATTTTGTTCTTAACATATTATGTTTATCATCCCTAGAAAATAATAAATATCTTACAAGCCAATAAGTGTTATTTGAAAAACCAAAACTTTATGCCAAGGTGGCAACACTATCAATCCGATGACATCACATTTTAACTTCCAATATCTATGCTTTTGAAACGAATAAAGTCTGGAGAACGTATTTTTTTTCTTTATGCATCATTTATGCCGTGTCGTGAAGTGTTCATTTTATTTACTATTGTAACAAGTCGATTTTGAACAGGAAATTGGACCCCTTGTATCTTGGAAACGAAAACTATTTCGATCGAATTACTTTCTTTCTTCTTAGGGGTATATGTGATGACCTTCTAAAGTTTGTTTCCATAATTTGGTACATAAAAGACAATACTTTAGATGTAGTGTACACAATCAAGCAAATGGATAGTAGGGATATGTAATTACTACTACTTATTAAAAGACATTTATACTTGATAAATATTTAAAATTGGTTAATAAAAATTCCGTCGGTAGACTTGCAGCGAAAACTCTTATAGAAGTAACAAGATTGGGTTCCATCTAAAACTTCATATTATGATACCTGAAAGGATACACTAATTAGGGTAAGGTTGCGAAAGTCGGGACACTTTTGGAATACCTATTTATTGTAAAAAAAATCATATTCATTATTAACAAGAGATATACATATATTGAACTGCTGGAATTCTTCTTCAGCGTTCTAAGTTTTGCACACTTAAATGAATAAAATTGTTTTAAAAAAAAACGTACTTTTCTTAAACAATTCGCATTAAAAAGTAAAAAATAATTTTGTTTACGAATGACTTAAAAGATACATGAGGCGCGTCAATTGAAGAATTTATAGAGTTATTGTATATGAGAGACCGCCTCATGCTTTTGGTTTTTTTTACCATAAACAAAATTATATTTTACTTTTTAGTACGAATTGTGTAAGAAAAGCTTGTTTTAAAAAGTTTTTTCATTAGTTTTTTTTTTATTTATGTCGGTGTTCGGATACTTTTTCCGTGCCCTATATATTGTAAGCTGATATTTTATCATCCACATTCTAAAGTGTTCTGCAACCTGTCAAAGGCAACATCATTGTGATCTAGTATTTATTTTATAATACAGATGTTCATATTTAAAAAAAAATAAAACAAAATATGCTTTTAAAATATAGAAATATATGAAAGCAGCAATGGAATATTATATTGTCACCCGACTTACGTCGCTGAGTAGATGATCTTGCTATATACCCCCCTAGAAGGAAATTGAATGGGCATACAGGACGTTAGTTTTTGTGTGTGAGATGAATTAGTACAGCAAGAAGCACCCATGCATCATAGCAGATAACGAGTGGAAAAAAAACGTGATTTGACATGGTAACCGAATGTGTTGGCGGCGGAAGATCTTAAGAAAAGAGAACATAATTTGACGAACATGAAGGAAGATAGTCTTAACGAAGGCTATTGTCATGGAAAACGATCCAGGAAGTTTCCCACGGCTACGTGCGGGACTGGGGATGAGAAAGATGCTGTGAAGGAAAGTTCAGTGAATAGAATCAAAATAAGTATCGAAAATGTGTCAAGTGGCGTTTGAAAAGTGCTAATTGATGTAAGCCGAGCCGGACGAAGATACATTTATGATATTATCAAAAGCCACGCGGAAATAACAGACATCTGAAGACGTCAAGCGGCATGGAAATTTCTGTCAAGTATCGTTGGAGAGGCTTACCGTTGCGTGAAAACGGTTCGGAGATGTCATGAAATAAGAATAATGAAGGTACAGATAAATATAAGATATTAATGAAAGACAGGCGGCGAGAACAAACATCGGAAGACCTCAAGCGGTATTGAAATGATTGCCACGTGAACCGAATAATAAAGAAGGAGAAAAAATGGAAGTAAAGATCTGGTAGGCGGCAATAGAGTTTCGTGTGTGTTTGAACGTCTGGCTGGAAGGAAGAACGTAGACAGAACGACCGGGCGTCGAATAACGGAAGGTGTGCAATGCGGAATGCTGTTGGAAACTCACGCAAGTACTAAACAAATAGTACTAGATAGAAAACGAATGAGGAATAGCTTAAATACTTTGTCTAGGTTCCCAATGAGATGAACATCGTAGGTATATCATGTCCTCCAAGAATACTCCAAGAACTAGTCCTACAGTGTAACGTAGGCACCGGTCCACTTAACCCCTAACCCGAACTTTTTCTAATGACAAATTAAAAGTAAATATGAATGAAAAATGGACTTGTCTATAACCTCGTATAGGAGACGGCGATGTTTTAAGTT
>JAGDQP010048317.1:450-14784 GCA_022664845.1 Lepisma saccharinum
CCCTGGTCCATAATGCAAACACCGGGGCAATACATTGAACAGAGGCACTGACCGCTACCTGTCCCATTCCATTCTACTGGAGAAAGCTCCCCGAGGGATATCATCGTACATACGTAACGATATGGAACCTTCAGGTGCAGGTAACACTAGAAACTAGTTGAAAAGAGTCACTACATTTGTAATGATACTATTACTGCTAGTAGTGAATAAAATAATAATAATAAGTATTATTATTATTATTAGTCTTATTATTATTATTCACATTCTTCTGAGCTTATTCGTTTCTCTCCTCTAACCTTTGAAATACAAAAGCATAGACATTAACGTGAAACAAACACCAGACAGAAACAGTTGAAATGCTATTCTCATTTATGCCGTTTTTTACCCTACTTTACTTGGAATAATTTTTGGGAATCCCCTTTTTCCTTTGGGGAATCCCATGCGCCGTGCTTGTAGGAGTTTCAAACATACATTTTTGGATAGCCCGGGTGTGACTTCCTCTAATTTACTCTCAACCGCCTACTCTCCGCCTTTTCGTATTCGAAATAATCAGCTCTGAAGTTCATTTTCCCACGGTTTCGGCAGCCTATAGCTCCGAAAGTACTTAATATTCGACACCCGTTTTTATCACGTTTTTCTTAGTTCGATCTCAGGTACTCACCCTTAAATTTTTTTGCACCCATTAAGGGAACACCCTGTATATATATATATATATATATATATTAATAAATCAAAGCCATATTCAATCCACTACTGGATGAGGCCTCTCCCCGAAGGGAGGAATTGATCTACTGCTCCCACGCTGACCAGACGGGTTGGGAGAGGAGAACCGAAGCTCTCACTGTGATCGCCACTGTCTTTTATTCACAGCAGCTCCCCAATTTTCCTCACGATGCTGGGCCAACACCGACATTTTTGAGCCCCCACCGGGAATCGAACCCGAGACCGCTCTCACTGAAGTCGAGCGCGCTACCGACTAGGCTACGCAGGAGCTCATATACACAAAAGCTAATTATCATAGACCTCTTATGATGTATAAAGAATATTTGGTAATCTTAAGATGAAAGAGAATTTCGTAAGAATACGAAGCCGTTTAATAAGACGTTTAAAAGAATATTTATTTCGAAATAATAATAATTCACAGCTATAGTCAATCCGCTGCTCAATATCTCTGTCCGCTGCTATTCTCATCCATGTAGCTCTTCTGCAAAACGCTTGATTTCATCTACCCATCATGCATTTAGACGTCGCCTCGTTCCTCTTTGTAATTTATTGGCTCAATTTTGTTCCGAGTCAAAATTTCAATAAACGTTACATGTGAAATATTTTTTTTTATTTTAGGGACCCTCATACCACCCCACCTCTTTGCAATATTTGCACCAAATCCACTTCGCGTGTCTGAAGGACATCAGCGAACTAAAGATGTTCTCCGTATAATTTGGGGTGGGCCATCCCAATTTGTCTTCCCGTCTCGACCCCTGAAGAGGCGTCAAGGCACGGAGTCATAAGGACTTGTTTTGCATTGTTACGTAAAGGGGTGGAATTGGGGATATTTCTTTTAGCTCGGTTTCCGGTGGACAAACCCGGGCCTTAGTTCCGCGTTGGGGGGGGGGGGGGTGAATTTATTTTATTTTATTTTTTCCTTTATTTGACATGACGTATAAAGTAATACATATAGACTTGAGTTACTACTATACAAAAGTTGTTTATTTGTATTATGTTTTAATTTAATTTAATTTTTATTCAGTTAGTTTGATTTATTTATTATTCACTTGCATAACACTTTTATTTTCATTTTTATTTATTCGATTCTTATCACTCATACTCCATTCGTACTGACTTTGTTTAAATTAATTATTTTATTTAGTGTTCTTCCTCATTTAATTATTTTTAGATTATTTTCCTTATCTCTCCTAGGTTTGAAATAGTTTTGGATTCTAATGTTGCCCTATTGCTTGCATGGTTCATGCTATGAACTCCCTCCATTCCCTGTTTCCTAATTTTCTAACTCTTAATTTTATATATATTTTTTTAACAATCAACATTCATCTATCTCATTCATTCTTCTAATTGCAGGAGAGTCAGCCTCCGAGGATTCGGGCCTCCGGGCAACAGGATTCCTCCTAAATATCTTCTGATTGAGGCTGGTCCAGGGGGGATCCTCCTCCTCATCTTCTTCTTCTCTGCACCATCACTTACACTAACACTACACTCTCATCACATCACTACACATTTCACTATTAATTGTTTACCATCCAGAGTTTGTGCTGTCCATACCAAAGGTTGGCAACGCTCTGGGGGTGACCTTATTTCATTTATCTTCGCTTATCTCACTTCATATAAGCTAACTTCCACTCTGCCCTCAAGGGGTACTTTGCAGACCATGCCGTAGTTAAGATGGTAAATCCACAAAGTTTGTGAGTCCGCATTTGTTTACCACTTACCCCCTTTTCGGGCTCATTCATTCCCATTCGTTATTTCACGCACACGCACCCGATACGACATGACACGGATAACATTATAACAACGACACGCCACGACGTCTGTTCCGTCCGTAACAGTCTATTATTGGTCGTTTATCATTTCTATTCACACTTCCAACTCCTCTTTAACCATCGGTTTAGTTGTTCTCCCTTTAGATCCTATTTACGTATTCCTGTAAGCAAATGTATGAAATCCTACTTGCCAAGCTGTCCAGAGAGTTCCTATTTTGTTCATTTTTCACTATGTCTTCTAAGGGTCGGTTGTTCAGCTCTTAAATCTATTATTTGTTGTCCTTCTTTTCCATCTGAGTCTATCTGATATCGGGGGCATTCGAGGACCACATGCTCAGGAGTGGATAGCCGCCCGCATTCACAGTTGGGAGTGTTCGTTATTCCTAATGCGTATAATTTCTGCTTGTACGGCCCATGACCGCTTAGAAACTGCACCATCCTCTTGGATGGGTTCCATTCTTCCCAACTCAGTCGCTCCAAAACGTTATTAATAATATTAAATAGTCTCCTTCGTTTTGTCCTTTCTCCCCCAACATTTTTGCCATTTTTCTACTATTTTGTTCTCGATTTCCTCTTTTGAATTTATTATGTCACCTAAAATTTCCGTGGTCTTGATGCCAGTACAGCGTTGCAGCTCTAATAACCTCCAGATGGAGCGGCGTAACTCCCAAGATGATGTTCAGAGCCACTCACGGCACCATCCTATACGCCCCAGACAACCCCAACAAGACCTTCCTCTGCGCTCCGTTTATTCCTTCTGCAAGTTTTTTGTTTTCATTCAATCTATGTGCCCATACGCTGACACCATATGTGCCTATTGCATTTATGATTTGATTATTATAAAGTTTCAGTAGGCGTATTGGTAAACCATATTTATTGTTCGCTATTGTCGCCAATTTGTTCCCAACTTTAGCTATTCTCCTTTTGACATTTTCAATGTGTTCTCCAAAAATTAATTTCTCATCTATTGTTATTCCTAAATATTTAAATGACTTTACACTCTTTATTGGTTTATTGTTGTATTTTATAGTGGAATTTCTTTCCAATTTACTTTTAAATATTATGTATTTTGTTTTTTCCGTAGATATTGTGAGTTTATTGTTATCGCACCGTTGTTTGACTCTTATCATTATTATTTTCGTTTTGTCCTCTATTTCTTTTCTAGAGTATTCCTCCACCAAGATTGCGATGTCGTCCGCATAGGCAATGACTGATTGTACTTCCCTCATTTCATGTAGATCCCCAATGCATGGATCTATGCACATATCCCAAAAATTGGTCCACACACTGACCCTGTGGACATCCCTTGTTTGGTGTTGTTGTTAGTTTTTCACCCGGAGCACAGAGGTTAACCTTTGCAATAATCCTTAAGCACTCTTACTATGTAATTAGGTATTTTTAAGTTATTCATGTTCCTGAACAGAGCTGGCCACCATAAGTTATCGAACACTCCCCTAATATCAATGAAAATTGCTACTACATATTTGCTCTCCGCCTCCCTTATTCCTGTACAGAATTTGTTAACAGCATCTTGTGTTGATTTACCTTTCCTAAAACCAAATTGGTTTTATCATTTTCTAGTCCATCTCTTGCTTCTTGTATCCTTTTTATGATAATTTTCAAAAAAAATTCCAATTGTGTTCAGGAGACAGATGGGCTTATATGATCGTGGATTGTCACGCGGTTTTTCCTGGCCTTTTAACAGTATTATTAAATATGCTTCCTTCCATTTTTTAGGGAAGCGTCCCTGCCTCAGACATTCGGCGAAGAGTCTTGCCAGATATGGTGTCTAAATGTGTGTGATTTAATTATATATTTCCGATTTTAATCCGTCAGGGCCCGGCGCTTTTCTATTTTTTAGTGATTTTATTGCCTGTTCAACTTCCGAATTTTGTACCATTTTTTCATCTTTATTCTCTTCTTTTTCCAGTCTTATTATTTTCCTCAATTGTTCTTCTGACTCTTTTTCTTATTCTTCGTTGCTCTTCAGTTTCATCTTCCTCTTGATTTTTAGGTATTAGCTCTTCCATTAAAAATTTCGCCGAGTCCCTCCAGTTCTTTGTGTATATACCATCTGTTTTCTTTAGTGTTGACAAGGTAGTCGGTGTAGTCTTTTCCATACATAATTTGTATGGTTCGCCCCATGCATCCGTTGTTAGGTTATTTTCCAAGAACTTTTCCCATGTTTCTTTTTTCCTACTGATTATTCTTTTTATACTATTTTTTGTATCCCTATATTGCTTTAATTTCCTGTTTCTAAGCGCCGGGTCTCTGGCTTGTTGGTAGCTTTTCCGTCTGGATCTGGCAATCCTCCTCAGCCTATCCAGTTCCCCCCACTAGAATGGGGTTCTGTTCTTATTCTTTTTGCTAGGTGGACATGCTCTTCCAATTGCATACTCGGTTCTGCGTTCTACCTCCTCCACTAGTTGATCCAGATTTATCCTCTCTGTTACTTCTGGCAAGGTCAAAGTCTCCTCCATCTTTTTCCAGTTCATGTTCATCAAGTTGTATATGGGTCGCACTTGCTCCATGGCAGTGGTCTGTGCTGCATTTTTGTTCTGCATTCTTTCAAATTGTATTATATTATGATCGCTACTTGTTTGCCCGTCTAGCACTTGCCAATTTTGTATGTCGCTATGTAAATTTGGAGAGGTTAGTGTAAGATCTATGTTGGTTTCCACGCCCGCTCGATTCCTATATGTTGGTGGTTGTCCCTCAATGTTACATATTATTGAGTTATTCGCTTGTATCAGGTCTTCCATTAATTCTCCTCTTCTCCGATCTCTGTCATTTGCGATATTGCTATACCATAGGGGTTGTATCGTTTGCATCCATAGTTATGCTTACACTTCTATTCCTGTATGTATTTATTATGTTTCAAGTTTTTTCAACGAACTGGTCTATTTCAAATCTAAATTGGCAGTACATGCTTATTATTATATATTTCTTGTTCATTGTCAGTAGTTCCGCACAGGCAGTATGTTCATCTGTAAATTGGGATATTTCTATTAGTTTGTTCTCAAGGTTCAAGTTTACGATGGCCCCTTTGGATTAGGTCCTTCACCACTATTTGTGCAGTTGTGGGAATGTTAATTAACTTACTTTTTAAGGTGTATGGCTCCTGAATACACATCAAATCCGTCTTCATTTCTTCCAGTAATTTCCTTAGTTCTAAGCCGACCATCTTTTAGTTTTGTGCATTAATCTGCAGCAAAGAACACTGCTCCGGCCGCATTTATGTTGGAAATCTCGTGTACACATAGCAGTGCGGCCACGGCTTATTTGGATCCAGCAGCACCCTCCCATGCGCCCACACAAATCAAGATAAACCTCCTCAAGCTCGAAGACCTCTTCTCTTCTAGCGAAGACTTCCTTAATCAGCCCCATCAGCTCACGTGGGTCGGTTGGCAGACCCTGTCGCCTCAAAGAGATTCTATCCACTGCGTCTGAAACGGGAAAAGTTATCCTTTCTCCGTTGTCATGTTGCTTTCTCACTTTCTCAGTATGAGCAGCTAAGAGATCCTCAAAGTTTATTTCGAGTGAATGTCTTTCTTTCGTGTGCTGGATGAGCTAACAAGCCACATACAACGTTGTTTCAATGGATTGAGTGAAATGGTTGTAGAATTTTAATATATTGAAACTTAAGTCTGCAAAATTTAAGTGACATTGATCACCTCTGTATAACGTTGAGGGGTTGCAATTACGTAGACAACAAGAAAGATACTTTTGCGGGGAGTTTTAAGCAGGCTATGTAATGTGGTCTGAAAAGTGAGAACAATCAGTGAACTGCAGTAGTTGTGTCTATAGTGAAAATCCCTTCGTTTTATTCAGTTTTCTTTCCGTTTATACAGCTTTGATGTAGGCGTAATTTATGACCATTCATGTCACAATGTGGAGCGTGAGCATTCATTCTCCAAACTTAAATGATAATAATGTTCTCAACCTTTTTCATCTGGCGACCCCCTTTCACCATGACTTCTAGCCGGCGACCCCCTGATACCATGCTTTCTAGCCGGCAAACCACAATTATTTTATTTTGTGTAAATATTTGCTTTTCATTTCAAAACATAACAGCTTATTTCCTGTATTTATAATAAATATCCTAATTATATTATAAAAACTATTCAGCAAACTACATTATCTTTCGTAATTATTAAAAACAGCAAGCAAAATAAAATACTTTCTTTGAAATTTATTAGTTTAAACCTACAAAACCCTAGTTAAATTTATTTTTTCACCTTCCCTCGCGAACCCTTGCACACATTCCGCGACACCCTCAGGGGTCGCGACTCCCAGGTTGAGAAACCCTGTAATAACTATCTGAGATTGTCAGGAAAGATGGAAATATTTAGTACCTCTTGTTATCGAATGGTTAATAACTTGGAAGCTGGATTTCAAAGAAGTGATAGATGAGTTTGCTGTAGTCAAAGCAAAAGTGGGTCAGTTTTAAGGTATGAAAAATGTTATATAATATTTTGTTTGTAAATTACATTTATAGTTGTATATTTTTATATACGGGTATAAAAATAATTCAGATAGTATACATTTATAAGGGTGTTAGTTATAAATCTAAAAAGGGGTGAGGGCACTATGAAAGTTTGCCCGAGGAATGCAAGCCTCTGGTTACCCCATTGTGTAGAAGACGCTTTGCCATGTGAATGTGGACAATATTTTTGCTCTATATGACTGACTAACATCCAGCCTGCACAGCAGAAACGTTTTCTTCAAGTGACTAGCACTGTACTAACGAGTGATTAACAATCTTTTAACATTGGTAGTCACTCGTTAGTACAGCGCTAGTCACTCCAGGTATATCTTGAGATAAATATTACCGGCGGTGTTTTTTAACATTCAAAGAGCTGCACACGTATTCAACGTAGCGAATGAGTTTGTAGTGTCGTTTGTGTCCATTCTTAGAGATTTCGTAACTTTGAAGTTGTTAGTTTTAAGAGCTACGTATTGAGAAGTGTACTGATATACCGACTGACACATACACTGCAGGCCAACCTGAGTAACGGTGTGGCTTACGGCGCTAAGTCATCTACTTGAAAACCCCGGTTTGGAACCCGTCTGCGACTTGGAAGTTTGTGATTGTGAATTTTAACTTGAACGTAAGGGATAATCGTGACGGGCCGACGTCCAAAGTTACTAGAATGGCCCATATAAAATAAAGTTTACCAAGATACACTGCAGTGTTCAAATCTGTAGACCTACAATTCTTCTTTCCTACATAAAGAGCAGTGACACAATGTATAAATCAAGAAACGTTAAATAGCGAGAAGAAAATGTGACGACTTTACCATTACTGCTTATGAGAGTATCTCCTATAAGATGCTACCAATATGATGATCATTGAAAATAAAAGCGGTTTCACATTTATGGTATAATGCTCTACGGTCAACCCGGTTTTATTAGAGTTATTCAGTACAGTCTGTTCCACTGTTCCCATTAAGTAATTAACTGGGTGTAACAAATCCAAGCCAAGTGATCGTGGCCAGGGTTTAAAAGTATGCAAAATTGGCTCGCAAGGGCCATTAATCATTAGATTTGGCCACCAGTTCTTTACTCTAAATTCTCGAGTTTGCGGGTATCAAGACAGTGCTTCCGTTCACCACCGTCCTGTATTTTACCTTGGTGCTACATGCATTATTTTATATCCATTTTCAGCACGCCCTCTTATGTACTGCAGCTTATTCCGACGCCGCTGCGCCGCAACAGTGTGTGTCCAATAAAATTGGTCATTTGCCGCCGCCGTTCAATCTCCCGTCCACTGCAATGCGTTGCCGTGTTCTTCCCACAATCATAACATTCACAATTTATGTAAACGTAAATAAAACGAGCATGAGGCCATCAGTGATACAAATACCCACCACAAAATTCTTCAGGTGGCCTCATTAGCCACCGACTTTTAGAGAACTTTTTAATCACTGGTCGTGGGTGTAATAAATCTAAACCAAGTGTTGCCAATAATTTATTATTATTATTGAACCGTATTTTGTAAACAACAATATTAGCAGAGTTAGGTTATTATCTCGTTATTACTATTAAATGACGAGAGGACGGAGGAGAGTAATTTGTCATTATGTGAAGAAGGTGGGAAGGGGAAAGGAAAAGGGAGGAACGGGGGCACTGGAAAACATGGTCCTAGGACGCCATGATGCATAAACCCGACTCTGTCTAAAATGGGTCAATATAGAGCAACAATGTCGATACATGTCAACTCTCACGCAAAATGCGCGAGAGATTCCATTGTTTAGAAGGTTTAACGTCTATGTTCTGTGGTTTCACGTTTGTGTTGTAACTCTTTAGCATGTTTTATTTTAGTTTCTCAGCAAGCTCTCGCATTTCCTTCCTTCCAGGTTGGCAACTGTCTCGCATTCGAACTTCTCTAGGTCAGGCCCGTAGCTACGAGGGGCCCACGGGGACCTCCCAAAATTTACCCCGGCCCCTCTAATTGACAGATATGTTTTAATAAAACCGTTTAGATAAATATATATAAGGTTTATTAGTCTTGAAATGTCGTTCTTCAATCGCCCTAGTTTTCGTCATTTCGGGGCTCAAATAGGGCAAAAGTTGAAGTTAGGGGGGGTACAAAGGGACCAAAACCTAAGTAACCCTAACTTAATCCTTTTAACCTAACCTGAGATTTTTAACCTAATCTCAATATTACTGACATTACACTACGCGTGGTTTGACTGACAAAAGCTTTTAGAATAAATTCTATCATGTAGTGTATTCTGAATTAAATTATGATCTTATATTTTGTTCAGTTGTCCTTTCGAATCTCAGCGGGTTATACTGAACATCAGGCCCGAACTGGCTACCTCGAGGGCCCCTGGCGCTGATAACCGCTGCCCCCTCCCCAATCTTTTTTCAAACGTTATTCTAAAATTTAAATATTTAATCATTGTTAGGAAAATCTTATAAACTATTGAACAATATAGATACAGTTGCTAACTTTGTTTAATGGTTCGTTTTACCAATACAAACATGATCGCAATCAGAGTTTAACATACTGGTATATTCAAAATTTTATTACACCAAAATAGTTCTACCTAAAATATAACTAATACTATTACTTACTTGACAGGTTCCACGACGTTGAAAACCACGAAAACACTACTAAAAAGTTAAAATCGAAGTTCTGAGCACGCTGCGTGGATAACATGATATTACTTACTTGACAGCAGCTTATATGTAAAATCATAGAACTTGTTTCAAAAACTTCGTATTTTAAATAAGCATTTCAAATTCCAATTTTTAAACCAGTTTACATTTGTTTTCAACAAATCTGTATTTTATTTTTTTAATTTTTCAGTGTTGGGGCCCCTGGCAATTGCCAGGTAGCCAGCCTGGCCAGTCCGGGCCTGCCGAACTTCTAAAACAGGACCGCAACACAGAGGGTTCCGTTCATTAGAACGTTGTTGTGTCTCCAAGCATAACTAGCACAAAAAATAGCTTTTCGGAAAGAGAGAATGCTGTTTAAATGACAATACAATTACAATATGATATATTGGTGAAACTGTAGGTCTATGTCTTGTTTATAACTGAATGTCGTATGTTCAGCGATCCCTAATGTGAAGGAGTATTTTGAATTAGCCAAGTTGCTGTACAGATTTTTAAGAAAACATCGAGTGTCACAGGCCAAAAGCTGAAGAGGTTGATGGATCAACGATGAACTGGACACTTTGAAACAGTGAGAATTATTGAAAAGAATGTTGATTATACAGTACCGGTATCTGTTCTGCAGTTCTTTGTCAAGGAGGGGAATTATTAGGTCGTGCAGATCCTGAGTTATCTATTGAAGCTACGGGACTTTCAAGTAAGTGTTGTACATTAGAATTCTGTTTCATTACCGCTCTAATACTACAAATCCTATCAACATTTGAGCCAGCTAACAATACATCACAAAAAGGAAAACGCAAATCGGAAAAGCAGTTCAGGTTGTGAGGTCTTGTCTGCCAGTTTTGGAGCAGAAAGACAGTCTGGATTTGACAACATTCTTACTAAAGCCAAAGTTTAATGGCAGAACATATGCACTAAAGTATCACATCCTGACTTCCCTCGGTTGAAGCGAAGTCGGCAGATTCCCCCGTCTTTGAAAGATTTTGGTGTTGAAGAATCTCTGAATATGACTGAAGATGAAACAATTATCCTGAAGCAAATTCGATCATCAGGGAATAATGAACAGTATTTGAAAGCCCTCGATTGTTTGTTGCCATAGTCGGAAACATTTTTGAACAGTTCCGAGGTCTTGCCATTATTGGATCTTCTGCGATGTAATAAACAAGCTTTCGAATTGGAAGCTGAAGTCGTTAAAGTAAATTTTTTATCCAACAAGAGTGAAAGTAATATTTTAAACATCATGTATCCGTATAAAAGTGCTTTTCCCAATATATATAGAATATATGCAGGAGTACTAATTGGTGCTTCAACGTTAACATGTGAGAACACATATTCTTGCCTTAAAATGGTTTTTACACCACAAAGAGAATCTTGCTTCACGATAGAAAATACAACCTTTCCAAAAACAATATTCATGTGGAGCTCTTTGACGAAAATTTTCGAAGACGCTCTGGACGGTTACAACTGTAGAATATTTGTGCGAAGTTAAATAAAACTTAATATAAAACATAATATAAAATTTAATGTTTGGTGATTTTTCGTAGTAGCGTGTTAGGTAAATATGTGTATTTTTAATTCTTTTAACTAAAATAAAATAGCCTAATTGTACTTCATTATGCAAGTATTCTTTTGTGATAAATTCTTTTACTCATTTTGAAGAATTGAATTATACAAACTACTAATTCTTAATCTAGAAGTGTATAAATGACAAACTAAAGATATTTCCTGAGCACAAAACATAAAAGTTCTCAAATGTTGTAAGCATGTATGCATCTCGTTCTGAAATATTTAGGGTGTTTGGCTTCATTAAAGTGTGTGATTAGTGTGATGGTGTCATACTGCGGGAAAACCCTGAACTGTGCTTTTATATCAGTAATTGGAATTGATTTTAGTAGGCCCTGTCATCAGAAAGCTGTGCCCCCAAAAGAAATAATCCTGGCTATGGGTCTGCTCCCCTCGGGTTGTTTCACTATAGGTCTATTCTTGTTCTGTGTTCGTCTTCTTACAACTCCATTTTTCCTTTTGGACAGAGGGGTGGGGACCCAGTTCCCGCCTTCCCCCATCCCGGGACATCCCGCCATGCTCGTTGATGCTATTGTGCAGCTAGTCTGAACTTTACATTTAAAATAATTCCTCTTCTTTCCTGGTTGTTCCACTTGTGAGCACATAGAGGGTCAAGGACACCACGCAGAATGAAACAAGCCTCAGTGGTGCCAACTCATTTATTCTTTACTGCTTCGTTGATAAGCGTGTGCAGTGATAAGGTCAAGTTAAGGAAAAAATAAAGCTTGTTTTTACTGTCATAACAGATAGGTTAGAATATTTTTTTTTTTTTTAATTTTTAGCCACCTACGGATCAGACTGGGATAGGGTATGGGACGGTAGCGACCGGTGTCTTAGTTAAGGTACCATCCTGAGTCTTAGGTATTGCATTCGTGCCAATAATATTCGACTACTCCACCACAAACGCCAATCTTGTACAGTAATTTAATAACTTTTGCGTCGAAGATTCTGAATTCAGGTGTGTCATATTCAAGTCGCAAATCCTGACGTATCAATTGCATAATTTTTGTTCACAGTACGTAGCTGTCATCGCGTGTGTATCTTGGTCTTTCGGATGTGTTTCATCAGTTGAAATAATGAAGTCATCTGTTTCCAAGGACAACCTAGATTAAAGTTCTGTTTTCTGCAATAAAATATTTGGAAATCGTAAGAGGAAAGAACTATGCCCAACGTTGCAATCTTAGAGCCGCAGTGTTTGGTATATTTAATCATTTTGACTTGTAATGAATATGTATTTTAAGAGAGAGTCCGTAAACAAATTGTGATTTTTTAAACAATATAAATGGCAATGCCTCTCTCTAATTAAGCAGATACATTTATTTATTGCATTTGAGTCGTCCGGTTGCAAAAATCCGCTATATCCATCCTGTTACTTTCTCAGAAATGAAGAGAGATTTTTTTTCATTATTTTTGGAAAAATTTTTGTTAATAATTATCAATTGTTGAGTGCTTTCTCTAGTTACAAGCTACAAGAAAGACCTAAAACAATGCTGCTTATTGTTATCACTAAAGCCATGAATCCATGGTTCTTCTATTTACATTTGAACAAAAATGCTAATCAACCATTATTCAGGAAATTACCAGGTCTATAAACTATCTTGAGTTTGCAAATGTTTTATGAAAATCGATAGAGTTGCCAATCCGAAAATTCTCAAAAACCGGACATTTCGATTTATTTCAGCTTGGAAAACGGACATGCAACACACTAAGGATAGTTACTGCACTCACTTCATGTGATCTTAAACACAACTTTTGTTAAAGCAACATAGGAAATACAGCAATGCTCGTGGTGTATGTGGTGTAGTAGTTTAAGAGACTTAATGAAAATTAATTCAGTTCAGGACTTCGATTTCACAAAGGTGTAAAGAAATTACTTCCCTATTCCAACCAACTGAACTCGTTTCAGACATTCTAATCATTCACAACAAAATGCAATGAAAGCGAAAGTTATATTTCAGCAATAAATGTCAGATCAGGGTCAAATTACCATAGAAAATCATGTGGTGCAGTGTTCGATTTGTAGCGGGGGATGGTTGGGAATATCCCCTCTCGGCAAAAATCTTTCTGGTACTTTTTACAGACATATATATACCTGTGATATGGACGATCCCAAAATACCGTATAATACATATCTCACTAATTCTTCCCGCACTCTGGAAATTACGCAAATCGAACACTGATGTGGTGTTTACTAAAGTTATATTTACTTCTTCAAAGTTATTAAATGGAGCAAGAAACATAATTTTTCCGCTGTATTAGATTATCCCATCGTAATGCAATAGACCTATATGACATTGGCTGGAAGCTGGAATCGATTGAATATAGGTGGCCTACATTTATGCAACACAGTTTTGCTTCTGTTAGTTCTAATACAGATTTTATTATTCTAAACGTATATTTGTAGCTAAAACAAACATTTTAACTATTTATTAATGCTCAAATAATGTTAGCTACACCGAAATGGCAAAAAAAAAAAAAAAAATGTTCTTTTCCAAAGTAGCACGAAAAATTGAAGAAAAAGGTTTTCCCCCCTTTTTTTTTCCCGCCGATCAATTTTTTCGTGTTTTTTTTTAAAAACACTATTTGTATCTAGTTGTGTCTACCTTTTTTTATCTTCGTAGAATACAAAATAAATTTTGCTAAAAGATTTAGCAAGTACTGACAGTGTCTTTAATTCTTGTCTTCGTACAACACAACGTAAGAGGAGAGACTGAGAAAACTGGAATAATTATTGAACAGGAGAACTTTGTCAAAGAAATATTGATTGGGCCTAAGAACTTTGTCAAATATAGGAACTTGACATAGTAAATACTGTAGCTTGAAAATTTGAGGATTATGGATTGTCGGGTTGAATGTACTATCATGGCCAAAATAATGTTCACATCACTTTGTTATACACGTTTTTTCTCTAAGCCTACAAGATAGACCACCCAACTAACGTAGAGTGGGCGGTGTGTGATTCTGAGAGTGTGTGCGTGAACGAGTAAGGCTTGGAATTTTCGTTTCTTTAAGGGGAAACATTATCATATGTCCTGGGTTCTGGAAAGTTGTTCATGATTTCTTGTAGTGTGTAGCAAATAATAAAAAAACGTAAGCAAGTCGTATTTCAAACACCAAAACAGGAAACCTAACACCATTTTTATTTTAGGTG
>JAGDQP010048319.1:4238-14784 GCA_022664845.1 Lepisma saccharinum
TTGCAAAGCGAAACCAGTTCGTGGACTAGTCAAGCATAAAGCTTCTTGCCAAATAGAGGATCCACTACACTAACAAGGAAGAGAACAAATTTTGTTGAACGCAACGGCGCTAGATAGCATTCATCAAAACGAGTTCCATACCAGTTTACATCTTGCATTTACTTCTTTACTAATCTTGGTATTCAATGTTTTCCGCTGTCCTAGGTACACACCAACAATTCCAATCCTCACTCCATGAATCTGTACTCTATCATTCCAGCACACTTGTATATTATTTTTGTTTTACTTAAATTAATTTTAAGTCCACTACCAAGCTTTCTGTACTCAATTCCTTAATTTTAACGGCTTTCTTCTGTTCTTAAAAAAAAAGCAAGAATTATATCATCAGCGAATGAAAGAAGATTAAGGTATTCGGCATTAGTTCGTTATTCCAAGTTCATCCCAGATTAAATTTTATAACACGTCACAAGAAGTAAGGTGACACCATGTGTAAGCACATCATAGACCACCATCTGAGAATAATACGCGAGGTGATTTTTTTTTGGATGTAGATACCGGTACCCTGTTGGTGGGTATAAACATTACAAAAAATGCAGCCTTATATTCAACTCCTTCACAAAGAAAAGAAAACGTTTCAAATCCAATTTTATACAATTCGTTAGTCGTTTCTTCAGCCTTGTTCTCAGAATAAAGGAACGCATTTTAAGAAAAAGTGCTTCCAAGTCTTCAAATTGCGCTTCGGAAGCTACACAACGGTTTTTGATTCAGCTTTCTTGCTCTTCCGGTTTTTGAAATATGTAGTTTCTTACACATGGCTACGAGAGCAAACAACTCCATCCACCATGTTGAAAATATAGTCGCCACGAGAGACATAAGCGCAGAACATGTTTGCAAAAGTGGTTCTGATATCACCAGACATGTAGGAACTCATGTACAAAAAAATAAGCTATTTTATTTCTCTAGACGAGTGAAGCAACCAGTGTTGGATGATTTATCCTGGAATGACGCGTTGGTACTGTAAGTATATCTTATTGAAAACATATAATAATCTAAAAACGCATTGCAGCGATGCCAATGAAACTTCAATTACTACTTCTTTGTGATGACAATCAGGCATTTATTGTAGCATACCTTCTGGCGTGAATGTTAACTTATAGCATCCAAACGAAAAACAGCACAAAAGAGAACTTCACTGAAAAAGAATCCGGAAGAAAGAACTGTGCTTAAAAGGAGGACATGTCCGGGAAAGAGAGGACGTCTGACATCGAATTCTAATGACGACGTCCTTTGAATATTTTTTTTCAATGAACAAGTCTTAAGAGGAGGTGGGTAACTAGAAATGGCCAATTAATAGACAAAATATTTATTAATAGACTTTAGTCAAATTGACTGAACTTAGGGCTAGATGCACGAAACATTATAATCTCAGGTTATTTAATCCACGAGTTATTCTGTGAGATAAAGAAAAAATAATTATAAAAAGTGAAATCCCATTATGTACTACCTGACATACCACCTGGTGGGAGTTCAACCGAATTAGGAATGAAAGAATGCTGGTAAATCATGCACAATACCTACTACTCTACTACGGACCAATAAGTTGAAGTATTAGATGCTAACTTGCACTTCGCCCTTTTCTGGGGTTTTAAATAGAATGAGGATATAATCATTGCATACTAGCATTGTTTAATTCCTAGTTCGGCTGCACTGACACCACGTGGAGTAGATGAAATATAGAGAATGGGTATTGCTATCTATGATTATTTTGTCTATGACACGGTGATTAGGTTCTTAAATTAAGTGTGACTGCTACGCTACTTCAGACATTTAATGTTTTGTGCAACTGGCTGTTATAGTATGAGTAGAACAGCTGGTAGTAATAAATAGTAATTATTTCCGTTGCTATATTATTTTTGTCATAGAAAATGTGAAATCTATATACAATCTATAGAATTCGTTCTTTTGTTTTTCTTGTTGATATTTGAAGGTGAATCCTCCTTTAGAATTCAGTGACACTATCAAGCCAATCAAACTACCAAAACCCTGCAAGACTACACCATCTGGAAGTGAAGGATACATAACTGGATGGGGCAGAATGGAGGTAAGACAAGTTTATTTATTATGTCTATTAGCAGTGCATTTAGAAGGAGTGAACAAACTCAGGCGGCCTTAGAAAGATCGAAAGGATACATAATAATTCAAGATTTAGTAAAGGATTGTTGTTTAATACTAGCATGTGAATGCTCGGCAGATCGTTTTAGAAGAGATCTGGGTCACTTCCTTCAAGGATTCGGAAAACAAAGATATTCTAATAGCTCACACAACCCCACGTCATCCGCAGGCCAATCTTGCAGCACGGGCACACAGAGAGTTCAACAAATTGTGGTGATTATTTTGCGGAAATGCTCACAAATCATGGTAGTAAAATCACCTTACAGAAATAGTTCTGGTACTCAATTACTGTATGCTCTCTTTGTTTAAGTACTACAGATGAAACATTTGTGCATCAAACAGTACTCACATAATGCTAACTGATTATGACTTTCACTAAATTTCTAAACAAACTTAACGTAACACTGAACCTATTCCAAATGAAAAATTCTCTTTATCACAGAAGAAAGTACTTAGCCCTTTTCCGGTATATTTTACAAACAGTTTGCTGGAATTGTGAAACCTCTCCGTTTTGTCTAACCTCGCCGTTATGTTAAACTTTTAGCTATATAATGAACTACTGCAAGAGTCTTGTAGTTGTACAATTTATAAACTACTAGGGTAATTGTACCAGTAGTTGTCCACTGAACTGATCTATTAGTTTTAACTTGACTAATGGACCTTAGATCCTTAACATGCATATAAAATACATTTTCTTATTCAGGATGTTGCTTTCGTGCTTTGAAAAGTGACTGCTGCATTATTTGTTCATTCTTAAAAATCAATAAAAAGAAATAACTACAGAAATGTCAGTAATCGAACATCTGATGCAAGTTGTTGACCACCACCAGTCTAGAAGACGTGTTTCCTTTCTCTTTTGTCGTGTACTTTGTCTTTTTTGTCTGTTTTCACTAGTTTAGTTAAACCGAATTAATTATGTTAGTCCTAAAGATTGAGTGGTGATAAAATAGGATAATGTAACTCAGGTATATGGTCATTTATTTGTGAAATAATGAATTGCAAACATATAAAGCTATATATTTTAATTTATAATATTTAATATTTTAATAAAATGATTTTCTCGTATCAAAGTCATGTGACAGACTACTAAATAAAACACTTTTGGGCCGGTTGAGATTTTTTTTTTACTTTTCATTTTATTAACAACACAGAATGCGCATATTAAACAAAACTGTGTTACAAATTTGAAAAAGAGCATTGTTTACTTCAAATAGTGAAAAGAACGCCAAAAATGATTCTACATTTCGATTTACGTTCCTGCATGAAACGTGAAATTTGATTTGCATCTGCTTCGAAGTCACAACATTTAAGAGTAATAAGACGCTTTTGCTTGACTCATTATAATTGAATTGTAATTTGGGCTACTTTTTCACATTTTGAACAAAATTTAAACAAACGTATTAGTATAAACATTTCGGAAAACGGTTGTGTACTAGAGAGGGAGGACGATGATAGACATAGTAACCCTATTCAAATATGGGAAATGTTGAAGTATCCTTCATTTTGTATTTCTATAAAATGATTGAAAATAAAAGTTCATCATGAAACCTCTATGAAAGAATACAACTATTTTGAAAAAAATATATATTAAAATTTGAGTATAAAGCGAGTGTTGCAAATGGAATGTAATCCAATGCTGAAACAGTGTGTGTGTCTCTCTCTTTCTTTTTGCAGGGATACCAACGTGCTAGATATTTGCAAAAAGCCAAAATGACAGTGCTGGATGACATAGCGTGCAACAAAACCGTCAACCAGTTTAATAGAGAAATTTATGATTGCATGATTTGCCTTTATTCTCGAAGTGGACAAAGATCATGTCAGGTAAGTAAGACAAAGAAACAGTACATAGTAAATTTCATAGATTACAATTTCATACCTGATTTAAGATCCATTTCCAAACAAATTTAAAATATTTGTAATTGAAAATCGAAACACAAAGAACGTACAAAATATTCTGGACTTGTTATGGTTATTATTTGATACGAATACACTGTGACTGCAGAGTATGTACAGAAATAAAATCCAAATCTATAGTGCACTCCGAAGTCTTTCAAATAGTGTACCTTTAAAATGATAACAACAATATTATAGTACTAGTTTGACAACATTTATACAACTAATTATAGGTTAGGTTGTGTCAGACGTGACGTCTTTGACTCAAAAATAATATTACAATTAGATGATAGACCACATTAAAAAACGACCCGAATATAACAACTTCAGGCTCCCATCTTGGCGTGCACAGCCATAATTTAGGTGAATGCTGTTTATTCGTAACTTTACATATTGATATGCTTTCTTAAACTGCTATAACAAATAATGTTTTATTTCTGAAATACATTACTGACATTTAACAGTAAACATATAAATATTGTTATAATAAAAATATAATATGAAATTCTAAAGAAAATAACATGATAATATTTCATTAACATAAGCATATTGACTTCTAGAATGGAAAATTGACCATCACATTCACTGCAGATGGTGGTCATCAAATACATCTTCGAAATCATTGAAAAAGTCTGCATGATTTGCTTTCTCATTTGCCGTCACACCACCAGAATCTCATGCCTCTTCCGTCTTCATGTACGGTCCAGCTCCTTCAGGAAACATTTCATCTGCTACAACGGTAGGCTTCATATTAACTGTTACCCACTTATAATTATGGAAAGTGACAAACGTTCCGTTACGATAAATAAATCAAAATTACAGTAGGAATATCTCATCGAGATCTTTGTCTTCGGGTTTGACTCCCTGTATTGAGGCAACACTATCTCTTTGAACTGCCATGCTTATATGCTATTTTGTTTATATATATATACTGTATATAGCAACGTTCCACGTGCTTCAGCACGCGTCGCTCGTAGTCAAAACATAAATATGATAGTAGTATGTACTACGTGTGTACTACGAGTGTTACAACATAAAAAAACAAGTAAAAACATAAACAGTGCAGACTATAACTTCAGTTTCGTCAAGAAGCCACCGATGGAGCTGCCACCGACCTGGAGGAGGAGTCAGTGACATCAGCAAAAATAACTCTATAAAAGACCGATGCACCAATTTAAATTATCACTTCCTGGATGATCACTTCTCTCCTCTTTCCTAATACTCAGTTGCAGTCGGACTGGTACACTCCTTCAACCTGCACACTCAGTTGCTGGCGGACTGGTGTGCGATTCCCAACCTGCTCGCTCAGTTGCAGTCGGACTGGCGAGCTATTCCCAACCTGCTCACTCTGTTGCTGTTGGACAGGCGGACAACCTAATTTACCCTGCACTCAGTTGCTGTCGGACTGGTGCAACACCTATCCTGCTCTCTTGTACGAGGCCTATACCCCAGAAGAAGAAGCCAAAAGAGTTATAATATAACTCTTTAAACTTGTAAAATTACTCTGATACGGGACACTATTTTTAGTAACTTAAAGGACTTATATTATTTTCATAATAAAACTGGTAATTGGCAAAAACCACATTTCCGTGTATCTTTGTCTCTACCTGTACTTCCCATAGAACAACAGGGTGTTCCCAAAAGAAGAACATTACGATATATATATATACTATTAAATAAACAACGTGAAAAGAGTAAAACCATTGTCTTACAAGCTGATCATTGTTATTTTAAGTATTTTAAAACTTTTAAATTCTGGCTATGTATATCAAGATGGTGGACTAATGTTGATATGCTCTGATTCAGGTCTTTCAATTTTGACCTATCATCTAATTCTAATATCCTTGGTTGAGACAATGACGTCACGTCAGACACAATTTATAGTTAGTTTTATAAACGTTGTTAGATTGGTTGGCTAAAACGTTTATGGAACAAATTGGCCGCCTCACACGTGACGTCATTGACGTATCCACGGATGTTAGAATTAGAGGATATGTCATAATTGAAAGATCTGAATTCGAATGTACAAACATCAGTCTGCCATATTGGTATGTATAATATAAATGTAAAAGGTAGAAGAGTGGGAAAGACTTTAAATGAAAGGGAACCAAGGTTTTATTCCTTTCAGTGTTACTCAATTAACAGTATCCATTAAACTAAAATAGCATATATTTAAACTATGTGTAAAGAGACATATCACACCAAAATGGCGGGTTGACGTTGTTACGTTCGGATTTAGTTGTTTTTATCTTAGTCTATCCTCTAATTCTAACAACCTTCGACAAGTCAGTGACGTCACGTGTGAGAAAACCTATTAGTTAGTTCTAAACGTAGGATTGTCGACAGCCTTTAAGCTATCCTACAAATAGCGATGCCAGGTGGAAAAGATTGGGAACTTAATGAGTGAGGAACGGTGGAAGAAACACTGTAATTTATACATGTGTTGGGAACTTGTAGGCTTTCCTACACGCTTTATATTCTCAAAAGTTTACATGTTGTTAGCTTCTTAAAATGGCTGCTATTGTACTTCCGGTATATACTAAAGCAAGTAGAAACTCCAGCAGACGAAATTAATTATGTCTACCAAATTATTAACTTTAGTAAACTAATATTTCTCGTCTAGTTTTTACGACCTTTCTAAACACTATTCAATTCCCCACAGCGAAACATTTCTTTCTGTACGTTAGCAACACAAGCCTACACTTTGATCTTCACGGCAGGTCACCTAGTGTTTTGTCTCGTCGTAATGGCTGCCAAGAAACATAAGGCGTAAGATTTTATTCGATTGCTTGGTCCTGGTATTGTATGCTTATTGTCAAGAATGAGCGACTGAGTCAAACGTCTTGATCGCGATAGTAACTTCATCAGCGTCGATAACCAGATCATGATGGATGAATTAAATGTTGAAACTAAAGTTGATCTAGTCGATAATTCTCAAGCTGTAATTCATACTAATATTGACAGCAACATGTCGACGCCTAAGAATTGTATTGTCGTATTCCTGTGGAGACCTCAGACGTTGGTGTGTTACGTCCACTAATCACTGGATACACCCTGGGAAGTGAGTATCATATTCCATACGTCTCCGATAGATTTCACGACCCTAGAAACGGAACACGGTCGTTCAGTACACGTATGGGGTTCCAGAACTGATGCTAAACGCTACGGTAGCTTACTGCTGTGTTCATAGTCCCACAAGTTTGATCATTCCATCTGAAATGTTACAGTCTGTACTAGCTACTGTTTTCAACTCTATGTGATGTGATGATGAAACGGAAACGTAAGAAATTACAGGAAAAACAACCCAGACCCGATAAGCCATCAAAATTGACAGCTCGGGACCCCGGACATGTGATGAAATCGAAACGTCCAACTTCGTTATAAATCATTGCCAGATTTTGATTGGCATTGCGAAATGAAGCAAATAATTGTACCGATCGTCGGGAACTTCTTTTTGGATTCCATGATCGAGCTGCAATCCACGAGCTCCTGATCATTACTAGGAATGACCGCCACAGTCTGTCATGATGCAACACACGTCGCAATTGAACACTCGAAAAGTGAAAGTATATGCTGTAGACTGACGAATCATGCTACATGCTGTGGCCACCCAATGGACATCTTTGGACATGAAGAATACCAAGTGAACGTTACGTACAAGAGTGTGTTGTGCCCATTATGAAGTCTGGAGGCGGTGTAATTATGGTGTGAGGTTGTTATGGTGGAGGAATTATCGAATATTAGTATGACTTGGAACCACTGGTGTCTGTGACTAGATCAGTGAATGCAAATGCTTTATCAAGTAAGTTTTGACAAATCATTTGGACAAGTCAGCAACTACCGCCTTATTTCAGTTTCAACGCGATAATGATCTAGCACGTAAACCTAGACCATCGTTCCGCAAACTATTTTCAAGTGCAGAACAATTTTATTAGTTAGATGGTTCTACGACCACCCTGTTCTTGCCCTCTTCGAAAACATTTCTTTACAAATGTTGTAAGTTATATATTAATACCAGAATACTAATATTTCTCAAACAGTAATAATTAATATTCCCTTAATTTTATATTAGGACTAATAGCTAGAAGATAATACATACAGATGCTTATCAGAATAATGGAAACACCTGTAGTTGGCAACACGTCAGATGTATGGGTTGGCAGTGGTGTCGTGGCGACCTCAGCGCCGGACTGCTGGTGGTGGTGTGTTAGGTCGGTCTCCATACTACGTCAGGCGTCGTGGAACAGCAGTGTGCAGTGGCTGCAGCAGACGGAGGTAGTGTAAAATGGGAGACCTCTCAGAGTTTCAAAGAGGGCAAATTGTTGGTGCGCGGTTATGTGGAGTGAGTGTGACGGCAGTGGCTAGTGTGTTAGGTGTGTCGCCAGGGACAGTGTCGAAGGTGATGACGGCCTACACAACACACGGGAAAACCACATCGGGGAAGCGGAACAGTGGGCGGAAGAAAAGCATCAGTGACAGGGCACGCCGGGTATTAAAGCGCATTGTCACGCGGAACCGTCGTGCTACTGCGGCGGAAGTGACGGAGGAACTCAATCAGCACCTCCCCCAACCTGTTTCGACAATCACAGTCCGCCGCGAATTACATGACATGAACTTACGGGGTCGTGTTGCACGGGCCAAACCTCTCATCAGGGACCAGAACGCTTTAGCACGCCGCAAATGGTGCCGCGACCATGCAACTTGGACCGTTGACGACTGGAAACGTGTGGTATGGTCGGATGAGTCACCATTCACCCTATTCCAAACCACGGGCCGTGTTTATGTGTGGAGAACGCCCAAAGAAGCGTATGATCTGCAGTGTCTCCGCCCAACTGTGAAACATGGCGGCGGCACGGTGATGCTGTGGGCCGCAATATCATGGTTTTCATTGGGTCCTGTGGTCACACTTCGCGGACGCATCACTGCCAACGATTATGTCGCAATTTTAGGAGACCACTTGCATCCTATGGTCCGGATGTTGTTCCCGGACAATGACGCCATATTCCAGGATGATAATGCACCCATTCACACAGCTGGAGTTGTTGCAGCGTGGTTTGAGGAACATCGGGATGAAGTTCAACACCTCCCCTGGCCCGCCCAATCCCCCGATCTCAACATAATTGAACATCTGTGGTCCATCTTGGAAACACGACTCCGGCGACGATTTCCACCTCCATCCTCTCTCACAGAACTGGCCGATGCCCTGCACGAGGAATGGTGTAATATTCCACTTGCTACCATTCACGACCTCTATGCCTCCATCCCACGTCGCATCAAGGCTGTTCTGAAGGCGAAAGGTGGCCCGACACCATATTAATCTGGTAAGTTGCACTTTCGTTCAGGTGTTTCCATTATTCTGATAAGCATCTGTATAATTGAAGGCTAATCAAGAATATGTCATAGGTCTAAGTCACTTAATTCTTGGTATAGAATTTGTATAATCTCTTCCTGTCATGTACACTTCACACAAAAGATCACGAACAAGGCAAGTACGGGCCCACTTATCATCACAGGAACGAGTGATAGTATAATTCTCCCACTTTTGAATAGTCATTGTATTCTTAAGGATCCATACGAAAGAATCTCTCTGATTCTCAACTATACTATATGATACAAAATTAAATCGGTCATTGCAGAAAGAGCAAATATTACATTGATTTCCCTATACACATATGCTCTATCTGCATTGCCTATTCAATTTTCTTGAACTTGATTTTTTTGTCCTATTTGACTAATGCTCAATATAGTCCAAACTCAGGGGATCGTAAGAGTAGACCTCGAGGACCACCTGTCCACGGACCAAAGTTTGCGGAATACTCCCATAGTACACGAAAACATTGTAATCCTATGGCTTGAGCAACAGAAGCAAAATAAATTCACAGACAGGCACAGAGTTCGGATCTCAATTCCTTTGAACACGTGTGGGTTGATTTGGTGCGATAGTTGAGGGTTAGGCTAAACAGATCCAAAAAAATAATATAGAGCCATTTACCATGTTGATGGAGAAAACAAATTCCTGCAGAAACCTGGTATAAGTTAGTGAAAAGTATTCTGACAGTCCAGATAAAAAATCACTTCTAACATACTATCGCACTGTCATTTTTAATATTAATATCTTCAAAAGGACAACAACCGCGTCCTCTTTTTACATTGCTTAATTGTACCTATATGTATGTAGTGTACTTTACTACTTAGGCTTGTGTCGAACAAGTACTGTACGTGCATTTGTATTTTTTTTATTCCTGAAAAGTTGCTTGTCAGTTAAAATCACCAACAAACTGTTTCATGGCGAAGTTGAGATAAAGCACCTGGTTATTAGGACGCTAGTGTATTTGGAAACAATTATAAAGCTAACAAGTTTGTACTTTAACAAAACTTTACATTATAAACTTGAACGTACGTCGCGAATTCCAACAATGTTAACTCAAAGAATAGCGAAGAACTATCTATGGTATTCCAATCAATATTCCAACTAACGACC
>JAGDQP010048320.1:0-14783 GCA_022664845.1 Lepisma saccharinum
CCGAAGCAACACACACTTGTGTAGATGCAGTTCGCACCTAGGATTTCTTAGTTGTGTGTTAGACATCGCAGTATTAAGATTATTGAGAAATATCAATGGGTATGGTAAAAGCCCGTCACGCGCAACTAAGTGACATTACATTAAGCATATCGTTCTACACTACCTTACGCTGTTCTTCGTACATCACCCGAAGTTCTTTCTTCAAGTTTTCAGCACATATTAAGCATTCTGACTCTGTGAACTGTTTTTGCTTTTGAAAATGATCTTCCAATATCCACAGAAGAAAGTATTACTGACGGGTTCATATCAACGACAATTGAAGGGTCGAATGCAAAAGCAGTTAACAGTCTAATACCAAAGGGTGAGGAGGGGTCCGAGCCGGACCCCAGCCTGTTTTTTTGTTAATAACTTCTGTAATTTTCTGAGTTATGACTTGAAACTTGATGACATTTACAATATATCCTTTCCGTAAATAACCCCATAAAAGCTAATACAAGGGTAACAAATATAGTTTTTATTGCATGCCTATGATTTCCTTAGCATAAACGTTCCGTTTTCTCCGTGAACGCTTACTTTATTTTGATGTTATTTATTCAGATTTGTCGTCGATAGCAGAAGAGATATATTTAGTAAATGTTCCTGTGCTGTTATTTAAGAAATTGCAGTCAATTAAATAATTATTTTATTTGCGCTGGTCTTCTTGTAGCAATGTTAGTCCTCCAGACACACGGCCAATGTAGACGGTATTGCGATTAGGAAGTGTCGAAGTGTTCTTTGCAAAGAAAAATGTAATAAATTTCCTGAAGTAAACAAATTATAAGTATTAATTCATTTGTAAACAAGAACTAATTTGGCGTATTTAGCAAGACATATTCTGGTATAAATTCTACATTAAGGCAATGTCAATTGGAGTTATATTTTTTATCAACCGTCACTATACAAAAGAGAACAGTGGCAGACCTAGGATTTTCATGAGCGGGGGTGTAGGTGGAATAGACTAGGGAAATTTTCCCGCTACGTAAAAGTTTAATATAAATTTATCGTATTTGACCTCATTGCTTACTTTTATCATGAAATTTGACACCGTTTTCCCCGAAAACTAATATTTGTAGATAAAATAGGTTGATTTTTTAAAAAAGCGAAAATTTGTTATAAAAAATGTTGAAATAATGTTATAAAGGAAAGCATCTTCCTTCGAGGGGCGCCTGCCCCCATTCCCCCCTCTGGATTCGACACAGATAAATAAATTCTCTGGATAAATTGTTCAAATAATGCTATAAAATATAAAGCACTTTCCGTTGAGGGGGCGCGCACCACCGTGCGCCTATCTTTGTGCTATATCCTTATAAGACATTCAATTACACATATTTTGACTGATGTCTTTGTTGTAAGGCTAATTACAATGATCGGAGGTTTGGTGTCCGGAGCGGACCCCCTTTGGTATTTAGGGGTGCAAATTGGTATGCAGTTGTTAACTCATATTTTCTATGAAACTGTGATTACGGTGCTAACTGACAGTTCAGAAGCATCCACATTTGATGTGTTAAGAACAGGTATGTGCACTCGTTCTCAAGGTTGTTAAGGGGGTTGCTTAAGCTGACATGCAAAAAGCAGTTAACTCCTGTAAGTTTTTTCAGCTCATTTTCTCTCCTGAACAATTTCATTTTTTGGAGTTACCTCTTTTTTGCATTTGACGCTTTAATTTATTTTTCACCTTTACTGCATATGCTTTTAATGTACCCTAGATCCTCATTCGCACCCATTACAGGTTTCCATTTGTTCTGACACTTCCAACAGTTTGTTTATTGTTTCTCACACCGTTGTCACCAGTTTCTTGCATTTCTTCTCGTTTTATTATTGCTTCTGGCAACGTAGCGTAGTATCCGTGAGCTGCCAAGTTATCAGCTACTAGTCTTAAAGTCATGAATTGTACCAAGGATTCAGAAACTACTGAAGTAGTGAATGGTGACAGTAAATAGGAGGCGATACACGAGGTCAGCGTAAATACTTAAAGAATCATTTTAGTCACAATTTTCTTCCCCTGAATTCACGACTAGGAGACAGCTTAAGGCGACAAAAGCAGCGCTGCTATATTTTTGTTTGTGCTTATGTTTAGAAATAGGCAACAAAAGGTAAAATAGGCACAAAAAAAGGCAAAATATAAAACCTCTTTAAACGCTCCCAGAATGAGTAAGATTGTTATTAAGTATAAGTAATACAAAGGTTAAAAAGTATAAATAATTATATGCTAATAATTCGCCACGAAAACGAAAAGGTATTTTGCCAAACTTCCGGGTTCTACTTATCAGCTTTAGCTGTCTGTTCGGAATCGTGTTGTCAGATACCGGACTCGAACAGTAAAATGTGTGGAAATGGGACAGTCCGAGTCAGACAAACAACCGTAATAGAGAGATAGCGTGTGTTGTTACATGTTAACTTAGAAAGCATGTAGAGAATAGTAACTTTATAGTTTCAGAAAGCGGCCCGCAGTAAAATAGGAATTACATGATTGGTACTTCTTTAAAACTAGAAGAAGTAACACGAACTTGGTAGCGTTTAATTCGTCTTATCACCCTCATTACTGTGGTACAGGTAGTGAAGTAGCTTTCTAGTTCCTACATCATTGTGGACAGGCAGACATAAGCGCATTGTGTGTGTGTTTGTCAATGACTTGAAGGATGTGATTTTGCTTTCCTTAACCTTCAACCAGGCGCGCCTATTTCGTTACTACTACCCTAGCAGCACACTTGGTCGGCCCAACCGCACAAGAACTGCGGCACCGTTGGGAAATTGTTGGTGAAAATATTTGCCGTGAAAAATACATAGGGCCGCGGTTGGCAAATGGTCGGCATTGGTTACTATAGTATGTACGTGGGACCCCCAAATTGAATCTATCATTTGGAACAAAGAAATCTTGAAATGTAATGACAGCAAATTAACAAATTCACTAGATGTTTAATATTTATACCATTTAACTGCTTTTTCAGAATATAAAATTATAGTTCCAGTAAGTATCACTTTGCAGATCAAATTTGTTACTAGCAAAGCACTAAGTACACACGTTACTAAGCGCGTGTGGGTATATTATACCCCCAAGCAATTTTGGAAGATCTTTGCGTTGCGGATGTTACTCGAACACTGACAAAAGAATGACCTTGTCCGTTTATGCGCGCTGTTTTCGGAAGGCACTACGTAACTCAGTAGTGTGGCCAAGCTGTAAAAGTCACTGCAAACTAATATACCAACCTAGGTGATAAAATTTACTTCCACGCGTCTGGTTAAGGGTTAACATTGCAAACGTTGAGAAGGCAACTTCATAAAAATGTAGAAGTGAACTTTTGATAAATGATGAAACAAGCATGGAATATTGAAGTCATTTAGATCCCGCATGTTTTTTCAATTGTGTTAAATTTGGGCTATACATACATATTTCTGATGTTATAATTACGATTCGAAATTAGTATAAAATTTGGAATTTGGTTAGCTAAAAAAAATTCGAAAATTTTTAAGTACTTCATGTTCTGCAGCAACAAGAAACTTTCTCCAAATCTCTCTATGTACACACAATTCGACATCATACCAAAAAAAATGCAGACCAAACTTTGCAATATTTATATGTTTAAGAGGGCTCCTCGCTCCAACTCCCCTTTTAAAACATTTTTCAAAATATTTGAAAAACTAAGAGAACATAGCGTACTAGAGCTTACAAATGTAAGAACATAGCGTACTAGAGCTTACAAATTACTATCAAATACAATGGACAGCGGCCTCGAGGTCTTGTCGATTGATGAGTGATACGTTTTCAAAGATTATGACGTAATTATTTAATTAAAGTTTCAGTACTTTCGAGATCGCTGTCCATTGTATTTGATAGTAATTTGTAAGTTCTAGTACGCTATGTTCTTACATTTTTGATAGTGAACATAGTTTTTGAAATATTTTGAAAAATGTTAAAAATGTGGGGGTTGGAGCGAGGAGCCCTCTTAAAGAAAATAAAAATATACAAGAAAGAGTATCAACATCTGTGCATATCATTGGTGTTTTATTATTATTATTATTATAAGATGAACGTATCGTACAATTAGGATAAAGTGGAGAACTCTATGAGCTTCACAAGACTCTGCCCAGCTGCTCAAAGGTAGTTTTACACTGTCAAAAGGCACAAATAAAACTGCATTTCTGCATCTTCAAAAATTTAATCCTTGAAAGTCAGTTACATCGAAATAAATTTAATATACATCATCTAAAACAATTAATAAAAGCTCAACGTAAACAAAAATCTGCTATAGTAACACGTAAAACCATTAAAACAAATTCACAGCAAACGATTTAGTCATGGAATGGTCAAATAGAATGTCGCAAGTAAAAATTTGTGATAGCACGCAGCAGCAACAACGGTGTATAACGACATTCCCTGTAACGCTGTTATTTTTCTTTCTTAAATGTAAACTTCATTTTTAACAAATATCGTATTTTAACCCGTGCAGGATCATACACAACATATCTGAAGTAAGTTAAGGAAAATATCGACAATAAACGATGTTACATCAACAAATCTTGAATATCACGATCAGCGAACCACCTACTTTTCTTGGCAAAAACTGAGGTGCAAATATATATTTATATAAGGACAGGGATGGATTTCGGTTAAAGTTTTCGGCCTGGTCCACTACTTGAAAGAAGTACAAAATTCTGCACTATAAGATTTATTGCGTTATTTTCATCACACATATTTCAAAAATTGTAAAAGTAGAATAGAACATGTCAACATGTACACTAAGATACAAATTAGAATTACTGCCAAGGCAGTTACATCACATACAAGAAAATATGACACATTACTGTATAAACATACCTTTGGACAAAACGTTTTAACAGCACTCCTAAACTGTGTATGACTAGTTATATTTCGTATTCTAATGGGTAGTTTGTTATACAGGGTTATACCAACAAAAATGAGATTTACCAGAAAGAAATGCTCGATGTAATAGTACCTGTAAATTATATATATTCCGAGTAACGTATTAGTGTAAATTCGAGTTATTTTTATATCTGTGTAAATTATTTTTAACAAAATTTAAAACCTCATATATGTATATAAATGCAATGAACTCTACAAGTGCATTTAACTTTGGGAATAGCTTCCTGCAACTGCTACGAAATGGAGCGTTGCTTATAATTCTAATTACTTTCTTGAAGCCTAAAAATTCTTACTAAGTTATGAGAAGAGCCTCAAAAAGCAATACCGTATTTTATTTGAGAGTAGAATATGGCATAATACAGAGAAAGGATGGTTTGTTTATCCAAAATCATAACCAAAGATCGGATAAGCACATAGTGCGGTAATGTGTTTGCATCAAGAAAACTTCTCGTCCACTTGCATGCCGAGAAATTTAACTGATTCAACATACTCTGTGATGTGGCCATTTATGATAAATTGTGGATAAGGTGTAGGAGTTAAAGAAAAATGGAAATGAAGACATTTTGTTTTTGCTGTATTGAGAAGCAAATTGTTGTGATAAAACCATTGTTCAAGCTGAAAAGCAGTAGCGTTGTTTTTCTCTTGCAATTGTTTTATATTATTATCTTTGATTATGATATTGGTATCATCTGCATACAGAACTAGTTTACCTTCTGATATATTGATAGGGAGATCAAGACTGAACCTTGTGGGACACCAATTTCCATCGGTCTGCGTCTCGAAGTACCTTTGCAATAAGTTGATTTTTAGTATAAGCAACTTCGACTATTTGAGATCTAGTTTTAAGAAATGACTTAAACCATTCATTAGAAGTACCTCTTACTCAATATTGCTCAAGCATTTCTTTAGTAATAATGAGTGATCAACACAGTCAAGGGCCTTACTTAGATCACGGAAGATTGCAAAAGGGATAAACTTTACTATCCAGAGCAGTAGTGACCTCCTCTATAAATTTACCTAAGGCAGTTTGGGTAGATTTGCCTTTCAGGAAACCATGCTGAGAAGTTGATATAATATTACTAGAGTTTAAATATGAAGTATGCTTTTACTCATAAGTGACTCCAGAATTTTAGAAAACTTGGAAGAAAGAGAAATAGGACTGTAGTTTGAAAAATTACTTGATGGCTGTATTTTGAGAAGCGGCTTGACAAGTGATGTTTTCTTTTGTATATGTATCTGCAAAAATGCTTTGTGAGAAGAACTCGTTAATAATCAATGCTAACGGAGAGCAAAGCGTGGACCTCTTTAGAATAAATTCAGGAATTTCATCCTTACCTTCTGATCTTTTATTTTTAAAGCGTTTGACAATTTTAATTATTTCTCGTGGAGTGGTGGGTGTTAAAAAGAAGGAGTCATTAATCGAAGGTAACCAAAAAGGTTTTTTTTGCCGTTTTTGACGTCTCATTAATCAGGCGCTCACAGAGAGGAAATGAAATGACGCATGTGCCTGCCAAGCGATCGGTAGTTAGTCTGACCATCAACCTTCAGTAATACAGGCACAGTGCTCACACACAGCAGCCATAGTTCGTCCAGTGTAAAAGAGAAATGGAGGTATCGAAGCAGCTTGTTCGCGTGTGTTTGTTGTATGACTTTAAAGTGGGCTTCTCAGCTGCCGCATCAATTCGCCGCATATACCAGGCAATTTGTGAGAATGCCGTGAACGAACGCACCGCCAGGCATTGGTTCCGGAAATTCCGTTCGGGAGATGTGAGCCTTGCTGATGAACCTCGCAGTGGACGACCACATGTACTGGATGACGAAGCCCTGAAAGCAGCCACAGAGGAGGACAGTGGTCTAAGGTGTGATGACCTTGCAGAAAGGTTCCATGTTTCCGCTGAAACAGTCGGACTGCATCTGCATGGGTTAGGGAAGTAATACGGGTTAAGCGAGTGGGTACCCCTCACATTGACGGCAGCCAACGAGGAACAACGAGTGACAGCCTGTTTGTCCTTGCGCACTCGGAACTTGAATACACCCTTATTTGATCGCTTGCTCACTGGTGACGAAAAGTGGGTCCTCTTTGACACTTCCAAGCGTACCAGAGATTGGTTGTCGCCACGTGACCCTGTTCCTCACACCCCAATACCACCTCTACACCCACGAAAAGTTATGCACTCCGTATGGTGGACCTGCGTTACGAGCTCCTTCCACCTGGTCCGATCAGTACTGCTGACCTCTATTCACAGCAGTTGCAAAGAGTGCACCGTGTATTGCGGCAGGAGGACCCGGCATTGGTGAATCGCAAGAGTATGCTGTTCTTCCACGACAATGCCAATCCACATGTGGCAAAGAGGACCGGGAGACCCTTCAGCAACTTGGCTGGGAGACACTGTGCCATGCATCATATTCACCGGACCTTGCGCCAACAGATTACCACCTGTTTCATTCCCTCAATAACCACCTCCGTGGGAGATCATTCGCCAATGCGAGAGATCTGCGGAACGCACTCATAGACTTCTTTGCCTCAAAAACCGCCGACCTTTACAGCCAGGGTACTGTGCAGCTGCAGGGACGTTGGCAAAAGGTGTTGGATGCTGATGGAGCTTACTTCGAAACCTAAAGGTACGCACCGTCCACTGTATTGCTCTTTGTTTATCACTGCTCTAGAATGACAAAAACGTTTTTGGTTACCTTGTATTTGACAAAGCTTTCCAGTATAACAGGCCATAATAGGCTTTTGGGTTGTCCGGGCAAGGGCATTCATCCCTGTATAAGTGTAATTTTATAATCACTCCGCTATACCGCATATAAAAATGAAAACTATATGTATATGTAAACTCAAGCTACATTGGTGAAAGCTGGTTCCCGACATATTCGTCTGCGACAAATGCAGAAGAGTAGCAGGTAGGAAACCATCCAATCATTGACGCAGATTTTGAAGGAGCAAAGATGTTGCGTCACTTGTCTTTATAAATAACTTGCTTTCGCGTAGACTACAAGTTCTTTATTCCCATCCTGCCTTCCCCAATGCTTCTGCGCCACCTTTAAACTACCAAGCAGCAGGGATTGACGCCTCAAAGAAAAAGTTGTATTCCCACATCGTGAATCAAAGTAGAGACTGTGTAACGGTGTAAAGATGATGTGATTTAATTTACTGTGCTGGTGTGGAAATAGAATAATCATTTCTATATAGCGTGCCCGCAATAACTGTGAAATGTGGAAACACAGTTAATCGATAAACACCGTTTTAAATGAAAAGGAAAATCGAGCGTGTCTTGGGAAATAAAAGAGAAAAATAGAAAAGTAATGAGACGAAAAAAACAAGATGTTTGTAAGGTAATAAAACAAACTAAAAATTGAAAAATTAAAAAGCTTGATGAAATGCTTCTTGTAAAACTCCTTGCGATAAAGTAAGCTTATTGTATAGCTAATTAAATCACGAATATGTAAAGGGAACCAAGGAAGTTTTGTCGCTTTTTGTGGAGGTCCGTGTTCAGTTGGCCCTCACACTGTGAGTTGAATGCGAATGGAGATCAGGCGAAGGTCAGTTGTTGGTGTGGGTATAGCCAACATACTACCTGGTTGTGGCAGTTTAGTTACACCGTGAACGTGTGGAAGAACAGAGTGAACATGGGACCTCACAGAGCGTCATAAGGGCGTGTATTTTGTACGAGTTCAAATTGGGGTCAAACGCAGCTGCAGCGGGGCGGAAGATATGCCGGGCCTTTGGTGAGGGTGTTGTCACTACGCGGACAGTGCAGCGGTGGTTTACCAAGTTTAAGGACGGTAACGAAACACTCAACGCACCACGTGCAGGAAGACCAACACAGGTACCAAATGAAGACCTTCACGCAGCAATTGAGGCGAACAGTGGCCAGACATGTGAGGAACTGGGACTACAATTCAGTGTGAGTGGAGAAACCATTCGGCAGCACCTCCATCAACTTGGGAAGCACTACAAGTTGGGTCGATGGGTCCCACATGATTTGACTCCGGGCCAGAAGGCAACGGTAGCAGACGCCTGTGTTTCTTTGCTGTCTCGTCTGAGGAAAGAACCATTTCTGAACAGGGTGTTGACATGTGATGAGAAGTGGGTCCTGTACGAAGCTCCACGGCGCCGTCATCATTGGTTAGCATCCCATGAACTGGTTCCAAAACATCCGAAACCAGCACTGCACCAGAAGAAGGTCCTCCTGTGTGTTTGGTGGACTGCTCGCGGCATCGTGTATCGGGAACTGCTACCAGCTGGTCAAAGAATCAATGCAAGTGTGTACTGTCAGCAGTTGAGCCGTGTTCAATAAAAACTTAAAACTCTGGAGCCAGCATTTCTGAATCGCAAAGGGGTCCTCCTGTCACAGGACAACGCTAAACTCCACGTGGCTAGGATGACCCGGGACACCATTCTACACCTTGGAAGGGAAAAACTATTGCATCCACCATACTCCCCGGACATTGCACCGTCCGATTTTGACCTGTTCCATTCCTTGGACAATCACCTTAGAGGACGCCAGTTAAAAACCCTAGTAGAGGTGCAAAATGCACTTGATACTTTCTTCGCTTCACGGCCCACCAAGTTCTACCGCGATGGAATCCATGGCCTTCCAGAACGTTGGCAAAAGGTCGTCGATGCTGATGGGGACTATTTTTTATCTTCCATGTACGTCTTTGGTTACATATCGATGTTCGAAGGTGGTGGGTGAAAAAGCGACAGAACTTTCTTACTTACCTTTATAGAAACAGTGTTTTCTTGAGTTTTTCATGTTCAATGAAATTAATATCTATTGTTGATAAGTGATTACCGCAGGGTAATAAGTTAATATACTACTGAACTGTATGTTCATAGTAAAGGAGGACAGGCCACAAGATTGATTAAATGAATTTTGAGACTGAAATATACTTAAAAGAAATTGAATTAAGGATTAAATTCAGATTAGATTTTACTCAAATATCTTGGTTGGGTTAGAAGCATTGCACCTACTCTTTGTGTATAGCATTCCTCCCTATCTTTTGATCTCACCGTAGGAGGAAGTGTTGTAATCATACATTCTCAGAAGGAAGTGTATAAGGTAATGCCTCGGAAAGTGAGTCCAATCATGAACGAAAAGAGGAGGGAATGTTACAACTGCCAGATTGGTATACACATAACCTTAAGTAATATGGATACTTAAAATTACGCTTCTGTAACAATTATTTTATGTTTAGAAATATGCAGTCAGTTCCATAAAAGATGTATTACAAAAGTATTTGGTGTGGTATGTAACATTTTAGGTATTCTGTTCGTAATGTATTTCATAATTTTCTTCCAAAACCAATTCTCCGAAAGTGACGTCAATCAGGGTTGTTCAATAAGCAGATATGCCAATGTTTCACGTTCGTTTTCCGTCATCCTATAGTGTACACCCTGCCTCCAAAAATGTCAGATCTAAAGCACACATCAACTGTCAGTTCTATGATAAAAACGCCTTGTTGCATGTTTCATATCCGACTGTATCTAACACTGTTATCTTTTTTCTAGTGGGTGCAATTTGGTTTGACACGCTTCATTTTAGAAATCAACCACTTGAAATTAAAATACTGGAAAGGACAGTCACACAAACATGTAACAGATAAAAGTAGTACATAAAATGACTTCGTTTTTGTTCACACACAACGACACAGATTAACCTGCTTCCTGGCAGGAACACCAGGATCAGAGTGCAGACGCCGCCGTTGCAGGCGAGCCACCTGTTGAGTGAAATAGTGTTGTCACTTGTCGGAGTTCGTCCATTCACAAACCATACACTACTTCTCGCTTTCCGCCGAAGAGTCATATGTGTGAGGCAGCCGTGTATTCTCCATGAATGCAAGGCATGTATTGCTTGCCTTCGGGTTCTAGGTTATTAATTTTATTATTTTCCAAGGAGAAAACAGAAAAGATTTTGAGAAATCACGAAACTTCGCCTGATATCTTGGACCAGAACCCGCAATACGAAAGCTGGCGTTACCGCCCATACAATTAATTTTATCTTATCTTACGAAAGCTGGCAGTAAGTAGTTTAGCAAAATGTTCACGTGTGGCGCTGCAGTATTCTCGTCTATATATATGGGCGTCTACTCAATATCTTTGTCGTCCGCTTGCCCGTGAACGTGTGTTTTATTGGGTGAATGACGCGGGAGAAATCCAAAATGCATGCAACGCTAAAAGTTGCATTCAACATAGTTGCCATCTAGCAAATGTGTGTGTGGCAGCGCTGCCAATGTATGTGGAATTCCACAAAATGTATGTAATTTTCGCAGTTGTATGTAATTTGCGTGAAGTGGAATTCTGTGTGGATTTTTTATTTCCAAAAAAATCACAAGATAAACTTCTAGATGTGTTTTATACTCATATTTTCTTGACTTTACTGAGGATACTTCCTATTTTCGCCTTTCATCTACAAAAGGATAAAAGTAATGAAGTAACTTAATTACTTCCTTCTTAGTGGCAACAGATGATCATTTTTGTTTCAAATTCTTTCTTGCTCTCTATTTCTTGTGTATACCTGCCGCGCCATCCTATTCTTTTTCTGTAGGAAAATATATTTACCGCCAAAACGAGAAGAAATTATCACCTGTTCGGTTCCCTTTTTCATGAGCTCATTGTTGAAAACTGGCATGCGATTGAAACACCTGTAAATCACCTGTGAAACTAACATGTGCCGAACTTTGTTACTCGAGGTCTATGACAGTAAGAAAGAGGGAATTGCAAGTTTGTAAAGAACAATTAGATGGATCTCTAATTCGTATACATGCTTCTTATAATAATAATAATAATAATAATAATATATTTTACAGCAGTTACAATAGCCTAGACAGCACGGGTATTATACATTAACTATACAATAATAAACTGAGAAATGTACAAAGTGAAAATCTAAGCTGACCATTTAGCAATCCATCACATAATTACACATCCTGTCTAACGTAGTATTCTTTTGTTTCACATTCAAACAATTCTTCTGTCTTGTCTTATGATGAGGAACCCGCCAACATAGTTTGCTCAATATATATTCGCAGTATATATCATTGCTTACAATATTCGTAAGAAACTGTCCAGCTCTCTTCTTTCTTCTGTTTCTCAGAGTGTCCAATTTAAGGGATTCGCACCACAATTCATAAGTTTTACTTTTGTAGTTCCATTTAGCTATATAGCACAAACATCTTATGTATCTCTTCTGCACACTTTCCAGCTTTGACTTCAAATAAGCAGGGAGGTAATTCCAAATCAAAGCACCAAATTCGATCTTCGGTCGAATCACGCCTTTGTACAACGTTATATAACTCTCCATGTTTTTGAACTGAGGCCATTGCTTGAAGATATAGCCTATGAGTTTACGGGCTCCATTCACCATGTTCTGCACCTGTTTCTCGTACGAAAGCTTACTATCAAAGATGACCCCCAGGTCTTTTATTGTCTCTGTTTTTGCTATGTGAATACCCTTCAAAGAATATCTTGATGCTATATAATGTGTTTTTCTAGTGAAAGCAACATGTTTTGTTTTTTCCGGATTTATACGCATTCCATTCATTTCGCACCAGTTGTTTAGTTGCTCAAGTGCTTCCTGAACTTCCTGCACATCTTTATGTCCCCTTACTGCCTTGTACAGCTTAACGTCGTCCGCATATAACGTCACGTTGGCCTTCGTAATATTCATTGGCAGGTCATTCACGAATAGCAAGAACAATAGTGGCCCTAATGGAGAACCCTGAGGTATTCCTATTTGAATGCATCCGACATCAGATATTGTTTGCTCTATTTTCACCGAGAAGGTTCGATTGCATAGATAACTACCAAACCATTTCACAAAAAGAGGTGAGAGGCCTTGTAATTCTAATTTATGTAACAATATCGAGTGACTAACAGTCAAATGCTTTCTGTAAATCAACGTACAAAACATCAACCTGGCCAGTCCTGGATATTTCATCCTCGATAAAATTAATCACCGTGAATAAATTTGTTTCTATTGACTTCTTCTTTTGGAACCCATGCTGTGCTTCGTGTAGGATAGAATTAGCATTAAAATAGAGATGTTCATATATAATTGATTCAAACATTCTGCTGAAAATACATATGAGGGACACAGGCCTGTAGTTATTACAATCCTGAATGTCTCCTCCCTTGTACACCGGAACTATGTATGAGTACTTCCATCTCCTAGGGAATATACCCGATTCAAGTGAACTATTAAATATTTCCGCCAGCCTAGGCGCTAATAGGTCAGCGCAACCTTTTACAACATACCCCGGAATCTTGTCCGAGCCTGGTGACGTATGTGGTTTTAAGTTCTTTATGGCCTTAAGGACATCCGTCTCTGAAATCCTTGGAATCCCGATTAACTTGCAATAATAATAATGTTAATAACATTGCATGCACAAAATCAAAAGTCAGGATACGCCACTGGTGTGAGGTTCCGTTATACTGTAGCATGTGTTGAAATATGATCTATAGCTGACTCCTTGAGGCAAGATCCAGCAACCGTTGTGTAGCTTTCTTCCAGCTACAGATGAACTTAACTGAAAATCTCTTTTCACAGAAGTGACGATTCATCCGCATATTTACCAGATAATGAGCATAACAAAGTAGTTTTCACACTTTCTTCCTTTCGTTTTTTCTTGATAATTCTCCCTTGAACCGTAATTCCGTCATAGAATGGCATTAATTCGTACGGGATAATCAGTTAGTGATATGTGCGTCAAAGTAAGCGACTTTGAAATAACTATGAAAAGAACATACAAAAAGGATTATTTTAAGCGACTTCCCCACTCACCTCTCAACCACTTGATCCAATCGCAGTTCATTATGTATATTTTTCAAAGAAATAAATCCACAAATACTCTTTTCTTTACATTTCCAATTCAAATAAAATCCAATGCATAGATAACACTTCTATCTGAGAAAACGGTGTAGACATCTAACTAATCAGACATATCTAAGAAAAAAAAAGGAATACTAATAATAGAAATTCTTCCAAACAAAATACATTTTTTTGTGAACGAAAGCAGCAAAGCATAATTCTTTTAGGATTTAGAGCACATTTACTTCCTTCTTCAATTACGAAATTTTCTCGTCGAAAGATAGCAATTTTTCTCTTTGTTTCTCAAAATCTTTTCGGAGAATATTCGACTTCGTAAGAAGTTTCAATTTCATTTTTTTCTCTGCAAGTTCCGCTAACTCATTTCCTTCTGTTTCTAAAGCAATACTTGCGTCATAGACATATATATATATATATTAAATCTTTTCACTTACTTCAGTAATCGTGTCACATAATCCTTTTCTCTTGCCCCAATCTTTCTTCCGTGTTTTAAAGGAAAGATATCTTAGAGTTAAAAATATCTGTATCCAAAAAATTCCAGGACCAACACAAAAAATGTCCAAGAGTTTTCAAGGTTTTCTAGGATGCATGGGAACTCGGCAACGCTACGTTATTAGATCTACAATTCACTATACCTAGTAACCACAACCGTTTAATTCCATGGCGTAGTTCAGTAAATTTGGGAGATACAAGACCAAAAATATCACGAAATTAAGAGATGACACAATGATGGTGATCCAATTTACTGGAACAAATGAAAATGAGAAATATCATAAACCATGTAAATAGGAGAGAATTATTGGGTCTGGGAAAAAGTTCGTGGCGTTTTTTAGTAAACTTCAACTGGTTTTCTTATAGGGTGAAAACGAATTTATTTAAACCAAATATGATTTATTATTATCAACAAAGTTTTGCCATTTTGCGGGTAGAGCCATGATGCCATCGGTGAAGAACTTTTGTGGTTTCCAATTGAAAAACTGAATCAAGTGGTTTTCACAGGCTTCTTGTGAAACCAGCTTAATTCCATTGAG
>JAGDQP010048321.1:0-14783 GCA_022664845.1 Lepisma saccharinum
AGCACTGTTTTAGATATATATAGACCGCCCCGTTGGCTTAGTGGTTAGCGTTGCTGACTACGGATTCAGGGTTCCCGAGTTCAATTCGCGGCGCTGCTAAGCAATTTTTGCAGGGCGTGTGGGGCTTGAACGGTGCCCATCCAGCATCGTGTTGCAACTGGGGAGCTGCTATGAATAAAAGATAGTGGCGATCAGAGCGAGAGCTTAGGCTCTACTCTCCCAACACGTCTGGTCAGCGTGGAAGCAGAAGACGAATCTCCTCGCATATAATGACATTAAATTAACGTTTATGCTTTCTTCTTTGAGCTGCAACAAAAGCACAATATACTTCACAAAACTCGCGGATCCATTCTACAGTGAAACTTCCTACTTTCTTTTTCGTACAAAGAAGTGAGAATTAATTACAGTACGGTACCTGAAAACAGCAGCGCATAAATCTTCTAAATAACCTTTTTAATTTAGCCAATAACATGCTAAATAATTAGTCTAAAAGCTGTGTTGTGAAGTTATTTTTCCTCTGATGTTCCAAAGTAACTAAAAATATAGCCTTTGAATGTCATTATTGGTATTCTTCAAGCTAGAATATGAAGCACAAAATTACTGAACCGCATTTTGAATATTCTACTTAGTTTCTTTTAAGTAAAATCGGCCTGAGCCAAAGTTGCCTAAATGTCTTAAATGTTAAATTCAAATGCAAGATGTGTGTAAATATTCAAGTACGTCCCGGGGGAAAGGGAGCTTGCTGATACGATCTGCTCACATAAAATCATATTTCTCTAAGAATATCAGTTTATGAGTATTTTAGTCAGTTATGTCTCGACTTGTACTAATAAAGTGTCTTTTATTTTGAACACACCCGAAAAAAATATTCTGGATACGTAATTGGTCTTACTAACAGAAAATTATGTCTGTATCATATGCAAGTATCAAATTATTTCCTATGTTTTAAATTATTTTCTTTTAGATCCAATGTAGAACATAGTAACTATAATTTTGGATTTGTTTCGGTTCTAGTCAAAATCGCTATGTGCACCATAGGCTGGAGACTTCTGTTCTAAGTAGTTAATTTTTGTTCGTAATGTCTTTATGTAGTACAGCATGGATATAATTTATTTGATCCTAATAGGCCTATATCTCTGGGAACATTTATTTACTCTGCAGACGGAATTATGTATCTCTTTTCTGACTTTTACAACGGCAGAAAGAAAATGTTGCTAGAATTGCTTTGTCAAAGGAGGTAAGAGAAAGAGAGATAACACACTTATCTCTGTTGATACGTCCTATCTGTTTGGCTTGGGGAAGCTGATAAGCTGCTATTCGAGGGATCCTCAGGATTGCCAGACTAAAACAGTGCTCCACTTTCATTCTTGCTAGCCAAAGTAATGCTATTGCGGAATTTCTAGGCATGCGTTATTTTCGTTCAAGTGATCTGGCACCGGTTAGAGTATGCGATAATCTGTAACGTTCGTTTTGTTTTTGCTTCATCTAAAACAGTAGCGTGATTACAGTAAGTGTGGTGATAATTCGAGCGACGCTTCTTTATATTACATTAATGGATTATTTGAAAGTGGGTACTTTAGTGTGTGTGTGTGTTTTTAAGTACTACTTCAAAGATAGATGTAAGTTTTTTTTTAAATTCCTGTTGCATTCAAGGATGTATATGATTATATTATCATATGTTTATATATGTGCGTATGTGTTCGTGTACAACTATAAGGCCTAATGTTTTGCTGAATTTTTATAGTTGTTCTTGCGGTTTCCAGGAACGGACCTACAGTTTTCCAGAGCGCGGATTATGAACCACTGTGTTCATTTGTATCCGATGGAAGTGTGCAGTTATATTGTTGTTTACGTCTGAAACAAGTTTAAAGCTTCCATGTACAGGGCCAACAATTTTCAATTATGGGAGGGTTCTGAACCACTTCATTTAATTGGCTCCGTCGAAAATGACGTGCTGAGTAGGAGTTTCCATTTGTGTATAGAGGTACTATATACTTGGGCAGGGGTGTGTTTTTTTAGGCGGTGTCAGTCTGGGGAATAAACCCCGGCTCTTTCCAATATTTCCCGAATAATGTAATTTTTAAGTATAAATTTATAATATTTCGCTCTCGTGGAATATGAATTTCCAAAATTAAACTTCTAGATACATTATATTAATCCTTTAGCTTCCTCTGAAGTAAAGTGGAAAAAAGGTATTTAGTAAAATTAAATTGTTCTCCCTTGAGCCACTCGCGGCTCTGCTCTCTATCCAGCATTGGTTATATGGAAATAAGAGAGAATAGTTTATAGCAATTATTTATTTCTTGAACTGTTCTCACAATTAAATTAATGCATGCGTTCTCCTCCTAAAGTTAACATGCACATTGACGCGAAAGTGTGTGTGTGTGGGGGGGGGAGTCGCTATAAAAATATAACCCTAGTAATCTAGCCTTGACGAACATATTGTAACGTCTGTGTACAAAAGTTTTATATTGAGCATGGCCTCGAATTCCAGGGTACACTATTAAAGGGATTACGCCAAGATTATAAGTTCGGGGGGGTGCATGCGGTCTCTATCGATTTTTGACAGCAAAGAAGCTTAAAGTTTGGGCTGTTCTCGAGAACTTGGGGAATGGCGCCCCCACAGGGGGGTCTGGCAGATTGATTACACGGGTTGAATCCATATAATTAAGTTCGCATTGTTGCTAACAAGTCTCTGTGTGTGGTGTGTGTGTGTGTTTGTGTGTGGGGTGTGTTTCAGTGTGTACTAATCAGGCATCGAACCCAAATCTTCTATAACAGAGTCTCCTACAATACAATAGTTGCTCGTCCTGGAACACAACATTAAGATTTCCTAAATACAGTTTTATAACCAATTTTCATACATGAACGGTGCTCGAAGTGGGTTAGAAACGTTAAGAGAACATTTGAATCAAGCGACGCGATTGAATCATTCATTAAGTCGATTTGACAGAATATTACAAATTTAAGGGAACGGTAATTCTGAAATAATAATAATAAAAATAAGGTAAGGAAACGATGTTGCTCTCAACTTCGAGCCTTGATTCTGTCAACGAATAAACTTCGTTAACACCTTGTATCATGCTATACTATATCCATTAATGCAGTAATTGTTGCTAGGAGATTCTTCTACTTATATTATGTTCGCTTGAAACAAATAGGACCTACAAGTTTCCACGTATATGCTCTTAGCACAAAAATCTGTACATTTATTTGCAATACAACTAAGACAGGGATTTTGCCAGAATTTTCCGTGTAGGGGGTGGAAAGTCAAAATTGGGAGCGTATAAATGGAGTTTTGCAAGGTTTTTATAGATTTTTTAACCGTAAATATATAAAGTTCGGGGGATGTACTCGAGAATTTGGGGATGACAGCCTCTCACAGGAGGAGTCTGGCAGAATCATTGAACTTAATTTATTTGATTAAATTATAACAGTTGGTTGAGTTGGAAGGGCAGTGTTGAACTCAGGCGGATTTATCCGGGCTGCCTTATCCAGTTTCTGGAGCGGATGGTAACGTAAATTAACGAAAAGCTTTCAGGGTAGATTGTACACATAAACATTTACAAATAAGTCTTAGTCCGTTCGGCCGCGCTTCGGGGCTACAAGCATCCCAAGGAAGGTAGGGATTCCCAGAAATTCTCTGAAGTATAGGTGGACCCAAATATGTATGAATGAAACGATTATCCAATAAACAACAATAATTCGATTGGGTCAAGTAGGTATATCAAAAACTTTCCAGATACGGATAATTAAAAGTAATACCCCTCCCTGTGTGCTCTAGGGTAACACCTGATTACGTGGCAATCAGAAGCAAGAAATATATACCACATTTTATCAAGAAAAGTGCCACAACTGGAACAAGTTAGAGCTACGATTCTACCGGCAGTCCCTTTACAGCATTTGGTTCATTAGATATATTTCTGTCATGGACTGGTAGCACTGACAACGGGTTTCTAGGGGATACTCCAAGATTAGCTGTTATATTTCACTTTTCCCTATAGAGAAACGCTTAATTTCAACTATTAGGCAATTTGGATGTAAGTAGTCGGGGGCAAGTCTCCGACCGTAGGAAACATCGTTGCATATCCGTACAACTGCTCACTATCTTATTCCCCTCCTCATTTTAGAGAAACTTTTATTTTGTGTTATTAATACATTTTGACAACGGAATTTCTGGAGAGCGGGACCTTCCACACTGTGTTCCTATTGTGTCAAACAATTTGTATGGCAAGTTTGGTGCTGCTATAATTGAAATAATGAGTGCAATTTGAAATAAAATGCAATGTAATAGAAAATAGGCTGGCAACAATTATAATTAGGTTCAGTGGCGGCCTTAGGTAAGGGCGAGCCAAGCAACCGCGCAGGGCCCGGCGATGCCGAGTGCCGACAAATAATTAGTAGTTTTGCCTGTCATGAGTCACCTAAAATACACAACAGTTGTAGTTCATGAAAGGACATATAAGGTACAAAGAAATGACGAATCTTAATGTTTGTTTACTGTGTTTTGTTTATTTTCAAATTGAAATTTGTTCATCATATTTGATTGAGTAGATGCCACATTTTAGGAGCTCTCCGATTTTTATTTTTTATTTATTTTTATTTTTTTGTTATGTCTGTGTGTCGAAATAAATACATAGTAAAAAACCCGGGCTGTGTGAAATCTACCGGAACAATTATATTGCGCTGAAGATAATAGTCATGATTCCCGTTACTGTTGCGTCTGCCGAGAGGAGCTTTTCTAAGCTGAAGCTCATCAAGACAAGGGTGACGCGCACGCGCCAAATGCACAAAGGAAACTACCCCACTACATGCTTCTGTCGCAAGCATTCACTGAATGCAGTCATTGCATACGACCATCGCCTAAACGAAACTGCACCTTAAGCTGAAGCTCATCAAGACATATTTAACTCAATACCGGATGTCTGCTCTCCTCTTCTATCTATAGAACACGACGTTACTTCAACTCTAAACTATAACGATTTTATTAAAGATTTTAGCAGCAAGAAAAGTAGCAGAATTAGCCTTTAACTACTATAAAAATATTCTAAAGCTGTACTTGTTTATTTAGTTAGAAGCAATTTTGGATTCCTAATTATACGATATTGTATTCCATTACATCGACTTTATTTCTTGAAAATCAATATATTCCGATATAAAAATTATTTGAGAGCACATATATATTATATATATTTGTACACAAATACACCCACACACATTTGTATGTATGTAAACTCAATTGCACCTATATCAGGATTTTGGTTATTGTGAATTCTTGGGGCACCGTGAAGAGTCATTCCCCGGGTCCCCGCAGAAGCTAGGGCCGCTTATGATTATGTTGCTTGGAGACGCAGGCGACCTCAGTGTTTTTATAATTTGACGAATAATGTTTATGCCAAGTTTGTCACAGCTACGTCTAACTGAATGGAAACAATTTGAACATATTTTTTTTAAAGGTGGGCTGGGAATACTGACGTATTATGCCAATTAAGTCATTTTTGGCTGCCGTGAGCTAGTCTAGTCACGACCGTCCAACGACACCTCACGCATCTCTCTACAACTTGTAGTTCCTGAGATTTAATTTCTGGATACGAACGGACTGTCAGACAAACTGACGGACGCATCGAATTGTATTCAAAGGTCCATTTAGCTATAGTTTTACTATCAAGCGACATAAAGCATGTTTTTCAGGAAGGATGAAAGTAGTGATATTTTATATGAGAGACTTTATTCAAAATCCGTGAAACGGGAAGATGACACTTTTGCTATCTATCGACCAGCGATATATATAGAAGTGGCGGATCGTGGTCAAAATATTTAGTGAAGTAGACCCAAATCATTAATGTACCCATTCTCGGTTCATTCTAAATTTCCTGGACTGACGGCTTTACCCGTATTTAATGTTGATGAATATTTGTAGAGAAATAACTGCTAAAATTTGGCGCACATGAAGGTAGGTAGCCATCCATATGTAAATATAGTAGAATTGAAGGTAGTCTATGCTGAATTTCCCCGAGGATTGAGCTTTGAAACAACAAATGTTAATAAACTCGCCAAGAAAATGCAGTACATCGCTAAATTGTATTTACAAAAGCCATTCGGCAGAAGCAAATCTATTATTTTTTAGAACAAGTTTCTCCTTGTAGGATAGAGAACAAAGTACTAGATTGTCTGACGAACTATAACGTAGAGTAGTTATACAGTTTACTATAACTACAGAACAGAACTACAATATTTTATATTTTTTATTAAATTTCATGAAACGAGGAGAGAGTACTAAATAACTGCCAATCTTAAAGTTTTCGATTCGAACACTCCACCTTTGAAATGTGAAGTAGGAAAATTGAATAAACTAAAACTTCATTTGCATGTACTAGCGCAACACAGGGATTTAAGCGAGACTTCCTCCTTATGAATAGGGCTGTTCAATTTTCGATATATCTAAATTGGATAGATTTTTTCGATTAAAATCGTATTAGATTTTTCGTTTAAAATTTTATTCGATTTTTTTCGATTAAAATTGATTTCGATATAAATCTTTTTCGATTAAAATTGATTTTCGGTTTTTCAATTAAAATTCTTACGTTTTTTTTCGATCAAGAGTTTTTTTCCATTAAAATTCTCTTAATTTTCTTTAGCAAATTACGTGTCTCTAAAATTTAGTTTTGAAGAGCTTCTTTCATTTTAAACGGTTTCTTTGTTCTTTTTTTATTGGAAGCTTCATACGAGAAGCTACAATATGTAAGCCCCCAGCGTTTGCCTGTTTCAACTCAACCTTCATCTTACCCTGTGTTAAACGTAAGATGTGGGAAGGTATTTATTTTTAAAAATCAATTTGTGCAGTATTCGGAAGTGGAAAACACTAAAGTATGGTCAGCAGCGTAGCTTTGCAGCTCAGAGAAAGATAAAGATAATAATAAGTTGTTAAAGTGTGCAATAAGAGAGTGCGTTACCAGGAAATTATTTGCTACTTGCTGGTTCTAGCTAGCGGTAGTACTGCCAGGAAAGACCCTAAATTTTGCAAGTAGTCTCACGAGACACATGGGTAATCTGTTTCCTGACGTTCCTTCGATTTGGAAGTTGGATTGGAGTTTGGTGCACGTGAAAGAGGTGTACGCAACTGCTAAAGTGTATGGTGTATCTATCACCCGAGGTCAGGGAAATATTTAAGGTGTGGATTCGGGGGGTCCGACCCTCTCCAAAATTCACAGCATTATGCAGAATTTGCATAATTATGGACGTACTGTACATTTCATACACAGACATACCCCAGAACCCCCTTCCAGATGCCCGTTGACCCCTTCCAAAACAAGCTTACATTGACATCTTTTTGCTGGGAGCGGTCGCACAATTGTGATTTTTTCCGATGATAGGCATTCACTGGCGGATCCAACAGGCAACAAGGGGCAAAAGGACTATTGAAGGGGAAGCGAAGTTTCCAGAGGGAAAAGTCCTCCATCCCCGCCAATTCAAACTCTGCCTAAAACAAACTTTTAGATATTTTGCCTGCCTGAAGTAAGTCATTGTATCGTAGTGATAATTTTTTTAAAGTTTTTTTTTTGAAAAATATGTGGACGTTGAGCTTTATGACTGTTTGCGTGACAAGCGATGTAACAAATCGGTGTCAAACCAATGATTACTTTTCGTTGCTACTTCTTCGCTCTCACTTGAACCCGAATTGTTGAGTGGGAATCGAAAGTTCACGTTTTTCTTTCTATTTGATAATGGAAAGTTACTTTATCTTTGAAGAATACCTTTTTGCCCATTTCAAGAGGATATGCAATGTCTATAATGAAATACTTTGCTTGTATTGCAAATTGTAAGTTATTAACTTGTAGTAGCAAATTTGCAAATTTTTTAAATTTGCAAACGTAGTGTGATTAAGAAATGAATAACATACGTAGTTAAATTTCCAAGGAGGGAGACGAACGTGAAACTACTTAAAAATTATATGCGTAAAACACAATGTAACATTATTCTTTACATGATTCAGACAGACACTGCGTTTTTAAAACTTCGTGATTTTGATACAAGTTGCTAACGGCGGAGGAAGAGTTTAACAGTTTAAGAAAACTTAAATTGCCTACACAATTTTATACATAACTAAAAGAAATGTAACTTTCTTTCAAATTAATTAGAAACTCATATGTAAAATTACTTTTTATATATAAATAAACTTTAATGTGAAAGAAATAGAAAAAATCTGTCGCATATAAATATTAATGGGTAACATTCAACGAAAACTTCATGGAATCTTGCTAAATTAATAATCATTTAACTTCAAATGTCATGTATTTATACATACGGTTACTTGTACAATTTTATAAATCATTTGGTAACATTTTGTTGTAGAAAATCGTAGATACAGGGAATATTGTTAATCAATGGGGATTCCAAGCTGTAACTGACAAATCGAGAAGTAATTAAAATGTTAAATAAGTCATGGTAGAGCGATATTTGTGGGAGTTTGAGCAACGCATTTATTATCCTTTTTATTGTTTTGTTAAGGTGATTTCTCTGATTGTCAGTATTTGTGGATATAATTTTAACATTGATCCTAAAAGTCATAGATATAAATGTAAAATGATTTTTGAACGTTGAGTAAAACATACGTTATAATTAAATCAAATCTAAGAAGACACGACTTTTATTTACATTCATTAAACGTTACACATTTTAGTGTGTGGCAGAAAGAAGATTGGAGATTTTATAAAACTCGAAACAGTTCAAACACGTATTCAACGCACCATTACGGGGAACTCTTTAAAATTCAATGGACATCCCTAGTTTTACTTTCCCCTGAACCCAGTAAAACTGAATTTTAACACAATTTGTCCTGGAATAGTGATTTCTATGCTAAATATAAAAGTTCTACTTTGATTTAATCAGAATATATTATTTTAATCTAAAAATCAGTTTCAGTTTTTAATTTAAAAATATATGTTTCTGTTTTAGTTTAAAAAACTCGATTTCGAATTTAACAGAAAAATGTATTTCGATTAAAATCGAGACACTCGGTTTCGGTTAAAATCCAAAAATCTATTTTGATTAAAATGGAAAAATCGGTTTCGGTTTTAATCGAAAAAATCGGTTTCGATTTTTAATCAAAAATACAATTTTCGATATATCGAAATCAATTTCGAGTTTCCAGAAAAGTCGATTATCAATTTTGAATTTTGAAAATCCAACGACCTACTTATGTGAATACTGTACCCATCGACGTAACGTGATATTATTGATTTGTGTTTTAATGCACATATTTCTAATGCCAATATTAGACGGATTGAAATGGGTGCACGATAGTGACAGGAACTGAGCAGCCGTAACTCAGTTGGTAGAAGGTCGGTTTAGTAATCGAAAGGTCTTAGGATCGTTCCCAGTGACCGCCATCCTGATCAATGTTTTATCTAAGTCCTACTAAGCAAATGCAAGGATGGTATCTTCCACTATTTCGCCTTGAGCGAAAGCTGCCAAAATGCCATAGATAAAGTCAAAACCAGTGATGGAAATGATATCCCGTGGAAGTCCGAGTGGACATAATAACAAGCCTCATATTCTGGGTTTTGTAAATGCGGTAAAGTGTTAGCTTTCACAAATCAAAAATCATTTGCATAAAGATTCAAACAGTATTGAAGTACCATTATACATGCTGAAAGTTTAATATTACTATTACAGGCAGGCAGGCAATGGATAGAGAGAAAAAGTATTAAAGAAATTAGAGAATGATCTGTTTAAAATATACTTCATAACATTTTCCGTTTTTAGGCTCCTCTAAATTCAACTTATTTACTGCTTCAAAGTTTATTATTATAACAATAGTACACAGTGGTTTCTCAGATGCACTACACAATTTTAGAGTAATATTTCAAGTTTAGTTTAATTTACATTTAAATGACTGACGTCTAAGGCCTAAGCTCGGAATATGTCTGAAGAACGGCGTCCCTTGGCGAACATTTTATTACACCTAAAGCGAGAGCCAAGTTGACTTTTTTTTAGTTGAGAGCGTTTGTTTTCGGACCCACCAGTAGCCCATCTTGGTTGACGTTTTCCCAGTTTTCGCGAATTCTCACCAGATTAATGTTCGGACAGTTTCATCCTTTTTCCTTCTTTAACAATCCTGGCGTAATATAAAGTAAATGTGACTAAAGGCCATAAAAATATTCAAATCAAATATACTCGTAACGAGATTGATATTGAAAGAAAAATGTCCCGTTGCTCTAGCATTTTTTTTTCTCGACAATAAACATTTTCAAGACAACTAGAACCTGACCTGTGCAATTTAATAAAGTGGATTTTAAATTAGGATACAAAGACTAAAGATTATGCCTAATATATCACAATCACACAGATTGACTTTGATGCTGAAATAGAGGACTAGCCAAAATTATATTTATTAACAGAAGTTATAAATTAGCCTACAAACTGATGAAGACTGTCTAATATATATATATCAGTATTTACCGGCAGTGACATCTTAAACATGCAATCACTCAGCAAGCACAACTTCAGACGAAAATGAGATGAAGAGAGTGTCCAGGGTTTCTATTGTAGATGGGGTGCGGGAATTTTACACCCCTGAAATCAACCCACCCAAACGGATTCTACGTCATTTTGACGTCACTATTTAGGGGGATAAAATTCCGGCCTCCAACATTTTTCGGCTGTTAGTTTATAAAATAATCACTCGTTTGATACACTCTCAATCAATCATGTGGTTAATAAATCATATTTTAATAAACCGTATTTAATATTATTACTCTATAACACACACCGGAATTTAATCCCCCTGAAAGTCACCCCCTCGGATTTTTACCACTCCTCGCACACAGTCACTCAGACGCTCCACTCTCACTTATCGGAATTTTAACCCCTCAGTTTGCACAAAAGATATATATATAGCCATATTCAATCCACTACTGGATGAGGCCTCTCCCGGAGGGAGGAGGTGGTCTACTGCTCCCACGCTGACCAGGCGTGTTGGGTGAGGAGAGCCGAAGCTCTCAACCGTGATCGGTACCTCTTTATTTAGGTAGCTCCCCAATTGGCCTCACGACGCTGGGTGGACGCCGCACAGGCAACACCATCTGGAGCACTGCAACGGTCATCCGTCCAAGCACTGACCAGGGTGCTACCTCATTTTCGTTTGAGATTTTTGGAAGGTTTCTTCACAAATATACCTATTGCAGAGATCCTCCCTCATATCAGAAATTCTATACGGTTTCTCTGATCAATCTCCACCTCACCAAGGGCGTCGGCAGGGAGGGGAAGCGAGCGCTTGTTCCCCCTGGACATCATTCTTTATATCTTTTCCTATTCTGCTGTATTTTCGTATATCTGGTGTATGATTTGTGCTTTTCACTGTGTGTATTCATAAGTGGTAGTTAGAATACTATCGTTAAATTTCCTTATTTATTCTCCTATCCATTTTAATTTATGTGATCACAAATATACCAATTTATGCCCACAAAACCAACTTTGTAAAAACATCGAAAGTACAAATGCGAACGTCATTACTGAACCATTATGTAACTTTTCTATCTTGGAATTTCCTCTTTTTTGATAAAGTTCACTGTAGTTCCTCTACAAAGCAAACATGAAACGAAAGAACTCTCTCTCTCTCTTTCTCTCTCTCTCTCTCTCCCTCTCTCTGTCTCTCTCTCTCTCTCACACACACACACATACACACACACAAACTTGCATACAAAGTTTATACTCATCTTAAGATACTTACAAATATTTTTAATTTTTCAAAATACCACCAAATCAAAAACAAAATTTAAATTTTGAAACGCAACCCATCTAATAATTATTAGCACTTATGAAATGAACTGTTTCAGATTTTGAAACTTATTTTTTCAGCCTATATATTAGACAAACCTAACTCAGGACGGCATAGCCCAGGATTAGAAATTTTGTCATCAATAACAAGTATCTTCAAATTATGGATGGTTTTTTTTTATATCTTGTCAACTTCCTAAAATAACATTTTGATTGTCATTTGACCATTATTTATAAATAATTTTATATTTATTTATATTAATATTTAAATATTTATAAATATTTGTATATTAGAAATGGAACCTATTCATCAAGGGCTCTTAAAACGAATCTGAATTTCAATTTTTACAAGCCTTTAGGCAACTTTGGTCAAGCCGAATGAATGGTGATGGAAGAATTGTTGGAATGAAGAACGTGGGAGAGAACAAAAGGACGCCGAACATATCAACGCACACTTTTTTTTTTAAACAAAACCATATGGTACTAGTCGGAATCGAACCAAGGACCCCGCGTACCAGAGCCGGCCGGGTGGCCGAGCGCTCTGCGGCGGTAGGCCTTCGGCTCGAAGGTCCCGGGTTCGAGTCCCGGCAGGGGCATGGGTGTGGATTTTAACAACTAAAGGCGAATCGTGACGGGCCGAAGTCCAAAGTTACTAGACAGGCCCATATAAAAATAAAGTTTACCAAGGTTTACCCATATACCATAGATGAGCGTTCTACAACTGAGATACGGCGGCACAAAACTAATTTTTTGATGGTTGCTTTTCTCTTGGCTTGTTCACTGTTTGGTGTTGCTCCATCCATAGCTGAATGATGGCTAGGAAATAGTGAGTCTTCCTAGTTTAAAGCCACCTAACGGTAGACCAATGTCGTTACTGAAAAATACATTAAACAAAATTTAAAGATTCAGTATATCTTTAAGACTAGTTATCTGTAAAATCAAAAGATCAAATCCCTTTATTTTGTGCCGTGGAAGTTCATAATACATCTAACAGACGAAATTCTGAATCTCCTGAGAAACAAATTGATTGTTGCTCTTCAGTAAGCCTGATAATGACTTATGTGGATCAGTTTTCAAATAACCAACTAATACAACAATGCACCATTTGGCCATGATTGATACCCCATACAGGACAGAAAGTTTACCTAATAAACCACTTCTCGCAAAGAAGAAATGTTGTGCAACCAGCCAAATCCAGTATAGTTGCAGGTTAGTATTTATTTTGGGATGGAGAAGTCCATAACAAAAAATATTAAAATATGCTTTTAACATATATAAATATTAGAAATATATGAAAGTAACAATTGAATATTGTATTCTCACCCGACTTACGCTGCTGTGCAAAATTTCATCATTCTATGGCGTCGGGAAATGAGTTACAATATTGTTCCAAAAGTTGAAGGCACAATAAAACCCTTGTGAACTAAAGAAATGAATGTAAAAAGGCTAACTTTTCAGAAGGTAACGTTTAAGAAAATAGTAAACTGTAGTCTAATAAACGTTCTGCAATAGCACGTAATAAACAGATAAATATAATATTCTCCTCTTCATGATTAATCCGTAAATTTCTATAATATTCGTAACACACACGCTCACGCACATACACATCACTTTTGTGTTGCCTTGATATTGCCCCCCTTGGCAAAGTCCTGACTCCTAACAAGAAAGCTACCTCCAATTCAAATAATTATATATATATGTGTGTGTGTGTGTGTGTGTATATATATATATATATATATATATTTACATCCGTCTACCATTATGGAATCCTTGATAGGCTGTATGTTTGTGGGACCCACCATTGATTATTATGTATAATTATATGTAAAAGCGTATATTAGACTTAGAAATTATCGTTATCAACGCTATTTACTTCGATTTTAGAAAATCCAATTTTTTACCCTCCCTATTCATGCAATAGTCAATGTGAATCCCCTTTACTCTTTTACCATTGCGAGACCCATATACGAATTTTTCATACTATCATTATGAAATCTTTCTATGTTCAGTCGTACCAACCTTTGTGCTTCATGTCAGTACTTCGAAACATGATGGTATCAGGAAGCGATAAATGAAAAATTGAGGGGTGTAAAAGCATTTTATAATTTTTTCCTGCATATTATTTTTCAAAATGTTATACCCAGCTACCGTGGCTCAGTGGTAGAGCATTGGCTTAGCAATGGGGAGAACGCGGGTTCAAACCCAGGTCCGGACATCCTGACTGATGTTTTCCCTGGTTTCCCTCGGTCACACGAGGCAAATGCTGGGATGGTACGAGAGAATTACATGCAACATTCCTTTACATCAAGATATCATTAATGGTACCGGTAATCCAGTTGTGTAAAAATAAAGGAAAAATAATCAATTACCACTACTGGGAATGAAAGCAGGATCCCCGATTCCGGACGAGTGATCTACAAGTAAGTCAACGAGGTCTTTATGTGAAGGAAACTAGCGTCTAATTCTTTCCTGTTACACAATTCCGGGAAGGCTTTCTCCATTAAAAAAGATTTTTGAATTAAAAGTCTCCACTTGTAGTCGATTCTCTTTACTTTCCACTCAGCTGAAGCAAAAAGGAATTCTCAAGTACACAGAACTTGCTCGTGGCTGTAGTAGCTTAATTGTAGAGCACTAGGCAGGCAACTGGGAGATCTGGGTTCAGCATTTGTAGCAGAAGAAATGTAATGTTTTGTAATAGAATTAAAACGCTTCAGCTTAGTTCGTGGAAACGTACTCATCAAGACCCCATGCAGATACATCGTTGAATTTTTCTACATCCTTTTTTTTTTTAAAAAAAAAAAGCTATATTCCGTGTTAGAAGTACCTTTCATGACCGCGAATTCTTCATTCAATTTCTTGATTTTTTTATTTACTACACATTCTTTGCGTTAGATTAGCTGAAATTATTTAAAGTTGGTTCTGTTAAACTGAATTAGGAGATGTAGGATAGGTTACTCTGTTCTGTTCTTTCCATAATCTGGATTGCTTCCCAATTTTCTTTTATG
>JAGDQP010048322.1:0-14783 GCA_022664845.1 Lepisma saccharinum
GTTCGAAAGGCGTGTTCGGTCTCATTACCCTCCACCATCATCCCTTAAGGAACTGGAGCATGTTTTAAAGGAAGAATGGTACAACATTCCACACACCACGATTCAGGAGCTGTATACGTCCATTCCACGTCGGATCCAAGCTGTTTTGGACGCAAAAGGAGGCCCCACACCATACTAGGTATGATTTTCACACTTTTTCAAACGTTTTAGATTTTTTTGTCCAACCCCTGTATATATATATAGTTTGTCAAGTATTTGAATTCAAATAAAGGCACTTTAAAGGCACAAAAGACCCAATAACAGTTATTATTACTCGCCTTAAAGTAAGGTTTTTAATGTCGCCGTCTTAAGTTCAATATGAATTTGATAGGTTCGAAAGGGCTCTCACTCCATCTTCAGGCCGTCGTTGAGATGTAATTTAAGTGTGTCTATAGTTTTGTCTGTGAGATTCGATTGTATGTGAAATGGTGCAAATACAACAACCAGCTAATTTACTGAGGTACTTTTTTCTTAGGCTTCCACTTATTTATTTGAGATTAACCCTTTTCAATTTTAACTCATCTGTGCTTACCTGTACAGTGTACATACAATATTTTTTATAATTCTTAACATTCATAATTCTTATAGTTCATAATAGTACATGGTAGAAATGCATTTGTGTAAATAAAGTAACTGGCCATTCTTCATCAAGAAGAATATGCAGTAAAATGTGTTTCGAAGTTGGGTTTTACACACACATGAATTCCTCATTTTTAACTATTATTGTATGTTAAAAAAACAAAAAAAAACACAAGAGTATTCTTTAGTTTCACTAAAATTTTGCTAACAGTTTCAACTAAACATGCAGAAAGGTAAATTGTATGTCCTAAATTTTGGATCGATAGATCTCAACTGATTTTTCGTTGAAACTATTAAAAAGTATCAATCATACATGTAGGTTGTATTAATTGTTCGCTTGTTTGTTACTGCTCAATTTTCTCAACCACCTTCTGATAGGGAATATTCTACTTTATTTTCTTGTTTGAAATCTCTCGAAAACATACATTTTAGTTACTACATAAATATTATTTTTTCATGTATATATAATATGCGCTTGGTATGCTTCTTGTAATTGATAAACATTTTTTATATCTTTACAAAAAGAAAATGATGTAAATTAATGACCTGGAAAAAGAAGAAAAATAGACCTGGAAAACCTGGAATTTCAAAACCAACATCCAGTAGACACCCTGCATATGCATAATCGTTCTAATTTCAATACGAAATGCCTCAAGATTGTTAGCAATATTTCTCTGATTCATCACTAGTTTTGTTAAAATAAACCTAGTAGTAAACATAAATCTCTTTGTCTGTTTTGATGAAGTAAATGACTAAATTCTAGCTTTCGTTTACACTTCCAGCACCAAATATTAACTTTTGCTTCTCGTGCTGCAGTATATGTTTTCTTGTAAAACATTGTACTAAAAGTACTTGTGAAAGTGAAGGTTACACTAGGCAAAATCAGTTTTCTAAATTTATCGATCATCAGATCCCGTAACAGATTCTAGACTTTGGTATAAAGAACGTCTACTTTCAGCACAAAATACATAGACCAAGAGTCTAGTCATTCGTTCTTATCTCAATGTAACATATGAAAGGATTCTTTCTCTGTGCATGTAAGCTTTGTTCTAACACGGAAGATATGACCAAAGAAATCAGCCACTTTTTTTTTTTAGGTACAAAAGGCGGATATAGCAACAAAACATTGCAGACTTGGTGCTTTTCTGCAAAAAAAGCATTCAATAGAGTTAAAGTATTGTTGCGCGGGAGACTTTTTTGAAAATAATATACTTCCTCCTATTTCAATATAAGGAATGCCAATATTTGGTCACTTTCAGCGTTTCGCAACTTAATCATTTATTTATTTTGTAATGGATTCCATTATCAGGAGTCATCTATCAGCTGATGAAGAATTTATTTCGGGTGTATATTAGAAAGAATATTGCTAGATCGTTGCATATTATTTTTTAGAGCTCTTAGCTCATTGGCAAGTAGTGCACAGGATGAAAATAAATGTTTCTCAAAATGTTTTCATGGAAAATAGGTCGTTTTCCTTTTAATACAGTGAATAAACAAAAAAATCAACTGACTACCTATTGGGAGGTTGTACCTCGTGCACAGTTTACACCTTCAAGTTAACCCTTTTTCTCGTAAATGGTTTTATCACTGCGGTCTATCTTTTTTCTGTACAAGAAAAAAGTTTTGTATTGGTCGATACAGGACTTGTCACTACGTTCTAGAGATTAATCTTAAGCGTCGATGAACGTAGGCCAAAAGGAAATCATGGAAGATTTTGCATAATGTAGTTCTAACAGTTTATACGATGTGTTGTGTAGTTTAGTAACAAGTAAACCTTGGATTTTAGTATGAACCCAAACCCTTTTGATATCTTTTTTGTGTGCCTTCTTTATGGTGAAAAGAAAGTGCCTTAGACTGGAACTTTATATTCATGACCGTTACATCATGTTAAAACTACGAACCGGCAGGTGATGTATTTTACTCTGTGCGTGGTATAAGGAAGAGGAAAGGTAGTAATCTTCGACTTCGAAATTTCGAAACTGAATTTTTTGCCTTTAGGGTGTGTAAGTCATCACGTGTAATTCTTTGCAGTTGCCGTGGGAGAGGGAATGAAACGGTAGAAGTCAGGACCCTTATTTTAGGTTTCTAAGTGTCATATCGGCGTTCACCTGTATGATTAAGGGAAACTATTGTGGAGATTGTGAAAGATTTCGTAAGTACTTGCTGTACTTTTTAGAGTAGACGTGCATCCTGTTTGATGTAAGAAGGACTTAATATTTTTATTTCAGCTTTGTGTGTTCGAGTCCTAAAGTGAGAAGGTACGAGTGTGGTTGGTGCAGGAAACGCTTCTATCGACCGCTGGAGCTAAAGAGACACGTAAGAACTCATACGGGGGAGAAGCCATTCGCTTGTGGATTTTGTGCCAAAAGTTTCAACCAAAAAGGAAACTTTATACGACACTTGAGGACACATCAAGACATTTCTAAAGTTGATTAAATAACAACATTATTAGTGTTCTCACCTGTAGAATCTTAAAGTTAAACTTACAAACTTACCTAAATATATCCCCCTCGTAAATGTTGTAGTCGTCTAGTCAGAAACTAAGCTTATCTGGTGGAAAGTACATGAAGTGGGGAATATGTATATTATATTAATAATTGTACAAATTGTAATAAATTATTTTTAAAAACTGATATTGTATGTTCAATATACCTATAATTAGGGGTTATTTGTGTAAAGTGAAGGGATGGTGTATGGTATGTTAACGTTTACGTGTCTGAAGTATGTCATCGATGAAAGGGCTCAAGATTTGTAAGTTTCCTCTGTTGGTATTTAATTCTAGCCTATTTTGAACTATGTAGCGGGCCTCTAAACAGATCTTTTCCTTTGGGAGGCCCTTTCATGTTCGTTAAATCGTACAGATAGGCAACGCTTGATCATCCTGATTTGTGTATTCGTTACCGCATTTACATACGACTTCATGTACAGTTGATTTTTGCTTACTATTTGTGAAGTAATTCTTGTATCCTGTGTACGAGTTTCGAGCGATTTAGGTGCGCACAATTCTTTTGTTATGCTGTTCTTGCTTAACGCTTTTTGTAATGTCGTGTAATTGTAGGGAAGATAGGGATCCTAACATCATCATCCTTAGAATAATCTTTAATTTGAATTTGTGCTTTATTGATTGTTGATAGTGCCATTATGTGAAGAGCCATTATCTTTGCCTATGGACAAAAGAACGTAGCTCGGGAGGCGTATGAACTTTCCTAGCAGCAGGTAAATTCTGTGCTGTTTTGCTTGTGTGCGCTGTCGGAACTTTATAACTCGATTAAATATAAACGGAACAGCAGTTACTGTGCTGTTCTCAGTGCTCGAATTATGGACGAGAAACGTCTGGTGTCATTTATCATCCACTTAATGCAATTCCGTCTCTGCACATACAAAATTGGCATGAAGACAGAAATGTAGCTGATACATAGCAACCAACGAAACTGAACAATTAAGGAAAGAAACTTTCGGAATAGAGAGATCCTGAATTTTAACCCCATATTAGCTCCTGTTTATTTTTTAGTACTTCCTGGACCCACCAGTCGAGTATTTATTACAATAATATCCTATTTTTTTAAAAAATATATTAGCAACTACCACATCGTGTGAACAATGTAGAAAGAGAAGTTTTCTTTTTTTGTGGGAAGTGAACTTTGTTGTTAGATTTGAATTAAATATGTTATTTATTTGTAAGCCGACGCTGATCATTCCAAAACTTGTAGCAAGAGACGGGTTCGATCCGGCAGTCAATTGAATTTTAAATTCATGGTCTTTAGGCTAATTTGGCTCAGGCCGAGATAAGGTAGGTGAAAGAATGAAGGAAGGAGGTTAATCAGGAGAGCCTAGTTTGAAGGTACCATCCCGGCATTAGTTTGCTGTGACTGAGGAAAAGCCTGGAAAACCTGTCAGACTGACCGGCAGAGGGGATCGAATCCGGGACCTTCCCAATGATAAGCGGACGTTTCTATGTATTCTCGATGTTTGTTCACACCTCTGAAATTATATAGTTATAATTGATGTAATATTTTGACAAATAATGACGTGAGGCGTGTCGGTTTAGCAAAGTACGGTCGTAGTTATATGCATCTCTGGATTGAAGGAGTGCAACATAGAGGAGGGTTTCCGACGTAATAATTTCATTGTCAAGGAATTTACTTTCCACGATAAACGAACATAGAAATCATCTCTGCGCAGCATTCTTTAATTACAAACGTAACGTAAATCTTCTTGTAGGTAACGATTTCCATTGTGCTTTGCTAAATCGACATATCTTACATTTGTCAGATGTGACAAGAATAATGGTGCGCCAGATTAATGTGCCTCTAACTCCAATAATACGCAATCTTCTCTCTCTCTGGAACATAGCTCCTTCGTATAACCGCTCCTATTACTTGACCATGCCTTTAGCAAACTTCACCACCTTTCTATCTGTGTGCGAAATTTGTGTTTAAACAGGAAGAAGTTGTGGACAATAGGAAAAGATAGAAAAATAAAATGAATTTAGAATTTTGACACAACACAGTTTGCCTCTCTCCCAATTAAGTATGCGGTTTCCCACAATCCGATTTACAGATTTTATCCCCGCTTCCCAAATACCACCATAATGGGGAGCACCTGTGGTATTAAAATTCCTCTTCACTCCTTGTACACTGAGTTGCTCTGCCACATTTTTGTTGTATTCGAAAGATTTCACTAATTCTAATTGGTGCAATTCTTGTATATCCTTATCTGCCTTGACAAACACAATACCACAATCACTATAAATGTTATTTGCTTTGCTTCTCCTCGCAATAAATCGTATAATAGCAGCAAGAAATATTGGAGTAGAAACATCACTTGCCGTTTCTCAATGAATGGCTTCAGTTGTGAGACAAACAAAGAGAATAACGTAAACCTTGAGTCGCTTTCGTCCCCAGCCCTTGACGGTGTATGCTCCACTGTAGTTGACCCTCACGTGCTTGAATGGGTCCGCTTCGTTCACTCGTACACTAGGCAGACTGACCATTAACTGTGTAATTGCTGTTTTTCTGTGACGATGACAGATCACACATTGGTTCACAATAGCACGTACTCTGTTCCGTTCATGTAAAATCCAGAATTTCTGCTGCAACGTTGCCAATAACAGCTGTGGCCCAGCATGTAGATTTCTGATTTGTTTTTCTCGAACAACGAGACCGGTCAGGTCGTTTTTATTAGGAAGGAGGATGGGATGTTTCTGATTGAAGGCAATTTGTGCGTTTTGCAGACGGTCCCCGACGCGTAAGACTCTCTGTTCGTTTTCAAGCACCGCAATTCTTCTGGAAAGGCTTCACTTTGTACTATCTTGACCCACCAGAGGAGACTATCTTCGCATTCCGCTGGAGTCAAGGGACCATGGGTCCTTTTGTCTCGCACAGTTCTGCAGTTGGACATCAATCGTAAACACCAAGCGGTCTTTCGCTGTAGTGTTGTAACAGAGGAATACTTAGTTAACACTGACGTATCACTCATGTTTTGCATGGTCAATACATTTGCCTCAGTTGATGGTTGTTCTTAAGGAAAAAGAATTGAGTCCACCGGTTCATCATTAGCTTGGGGGAGGAGGTAATTTTGTAGCAACTTCGGGTTCTCTTTGGTCATAAGAGACGGTGTTTGGCACTTCCTCCAATCCGCAGAATTTGTTCAGTTCTTGATTGTGGTCACTACACTGACTAATGGACTTTGACACTCGTTTCCCCAGAACACTTGTTCAACCCCCCGGGCATTCCTGCTAGTTTGACGTCCGGAACGCAAGATGGCGGCAAAGATGTCTGTGCCCAGTAGGATGTCAGCACGTTTGGGGGTGTCAAACTGCTGGTCAGCTAGGTTTAATTTGTGGAAGTTGAGTCCCAGTTTATTCCTCTGCACCTTTTTCTGGGAAGAATACATGTGATGCTACGTAACACCAGAGCGGTTGCGTTGAATAAGCGTTGCTCGTTGTAGCGCGACTTATTCGAGTTGCACTATTCTGTACGATTTCCCAACATTCGTGTTAGTTATGCCTGAAATAGACACCTCAGTCGATTTCCGTTTTAGGCCTAGCTGTTGTATGCAGTATTCAGATACAAAAGTAGCTTCTGAGACTGAATCCAGGAGATAGCGAAAGGGTTTGTATTGTCTGTAGGCGTCTTTCACAAGCACTACCGCGGTTGATAATAATACCGTGGGCGTTGACTGATTTGACACTGAGCAGTTTGTTACTGAATTTGGTGATTCACTTTGAGAATTGTTCGGGGTACCTGAAAAGTGCAGTGATGTGTGATGTTTCTTATTACACTTTTTGCAATTGTATGATTTGCATTCACGACAGTGATGAGAAGATTTCGGACAATTGAAGCAAAGACGTTTACTTTTGACGAAATCATGTCTTTGTTGCACCTACAGTTGTATTATAATCCACATATTTGAACAACGGATGTTTTTGGACAAACATTTCACATGGTTGTGGAAAGACATTGTTTTTTCCGAGTCTGGACTTTTGTTTGTTACCCGCTGGCTGACAGGGCGCGCGCGCGAACGTCAATTAATTGGGTTAAATCACTAAATTTGGACTCATCATTGTTGTGCTGCGATAGTTCCTATTGTCTTCGAAGCTGTGTCCAACTATGCTGTCGTCAGAAATAACAACACAGCATCCCAGTACTGGACCGACCCTAGAACTTTTAGAGATCTTACACTTTCACTCACTGTATCGATGAGTTTTCGACGGGCTGTGGTTGATTCCTGCCTTTAGCGGTGAATGAGAAGCCAGGCGCTTTAATACAGCATTCACCAACTCTTTGTTGTTTTGGTACCGCGATTCTAGTAAGACCCAGACTTCAGTATAATTTGCATGTGTTGTAGGGATGGCACACAAGAGCTGAGACGGCTCGTCACGCAAGGCGCTTTTCAAATATTGGAGTTTTGGAGCAATGCATTATTGTTGCAATGCACTGATGCCACAGATAAATCCTTAAACTCCAACCACTGTAACATGCCATCGTCAAACACTGGAAGTTCAAGAACTGGAAGCTTTAATGTTCCACTTGTTGATTACGAAGAAGCGAAGGGGAGGACCTTTAAAATGTCATGGCAATATGTCAAATATTATAGCTACAGCACACTCATGAAACCGCTCAAATCAGTTGTAATAACCCTCTATATGGGTTTAAAATAATTAATAGTTAACAAGTGATTCAATGAAAAGTAGGGAGATTTAATTAATTTTTGTAAAGTACGCTACGGACACGGACAAAGCATTTAAAATACGGCCTGTCCGTACAGAATACGGACGTATGGCAACTCTATCCTATTTCATCCGCAGAATCTCCAACACTTCCTTCGCTGAACAATTATGTTGCATGTGCTTATACTGACAAGTGGTATGTTGGACTCGTCACAGAAATTCATGCAGCAGAAGGGGGGATGCCACCATTCAATTCCTCTACCCCCATTGGCCTTCACTCTCCTTCTAATGGCCACACCGGATACCTGTTGTGTTCCATTTACGCACATTTTGTGTGAAGTTGATATTAGTATAATATCAAGAAGAACTTATAAACTGAATACTAAGCCAAGTGCATTAGTTTCAACCATGTGCAAGAAGTTCACATAAAAACCTAAATTAATCGTGACGTAGGCAACTCATTTTGATATTTAATCACTAATAATGTTTGTGTCTTTTTGTTAATAATTTGTCTTACATCCACTCATTGTGCACAAGAATATTCAGAGTTCATATCCAGATTTTTGCTTCATTCTCTAAAACAGTAACCAGTTGACACTTTTTTATGCTTACAAATAGGTACGCTCAACTTGTTCTGGCATAGTTCTATTAACGAAAACATTTTTTTCATCTACTTCTTCTTGTTTTTCCATCACAGTTTTGGCAAGATACAAGTACATGCTACCAGCTATCTGTACAACAATTTTTGTCACAAACAAATATGGGACCGATGGTGAAATACTAGGCTGAATTCGAAATTCTGTAATTCTTCAAAGAGCGAGATCTGTACCTGACTTTCTACTCTGCGGTATATACATTTCACTCCAGATGATAACTCATTTCATTCTGAATACCATAAAACAAAATTGAAGTCTCTAGGACAAATAGAAGGAAAGATATCCTTTTCTCTCTCTCTCTCTCTCTCTCTCTATTTTAATATGAGTGTCACGTGTACTTTTTGACTGTTGGGACATCTTTGCCACAATTTTGGATCCTCATAACTTTTGAACCCTATCACTGATTTCTGTACAATTTACATTTTTGACCTCAGCATTAGTGGAGGCCCAGCCCCACATTTTGAAATGTTCGGAAAATTAATAAAAAACATTTAACAAATTTATTTTTGAACATATGTTCGAAACATTTGTCCTCATTAAAAGTGCTAATAAAATGGTTTTGTGCGGTTATTACAATAGCCGAATGTGTGTTCAGTTAGGCTACATTAGTATTTAAATGTAGAAGCTAGGTCCTTCTTGTCCCAATAGGTAGTAAATTGCCCATTTGTGGGTGATAAAAAATGTGCGAGCCAATGTCTGTGAGAGAAGGTTTATGAACAAATGACACAACGTTTATAATATATCAAACAAGAAAACAACATATGAAACAAAAAGGATTGTACAAGTAAGTAGGTAGGAAAAGTTCATTGCAGCACGTATTCTTGTCAATAGTACGTACAAACATGAACTCAATGAAGATTATATAGGTACTGTTCATTATTCGTCTTAGAATTCACCTTCAGTTTCGTCAGCATCACTGCTTGTAAAGTTGTCTGCTTTCAGGTTGTTATAGAACCACATTTCGTTGAGAAACATATTTCCTTGCAAGGTGTATAACGTCCTTATGCTTAGCTGCCTTCAGGGGAAGTGATGACCCATAAAGTAGACGTTTTACACCAAGTCTTCCACCACAGAAGACTTGGTGTAGAATTTCTCCAAGTAGAAGTTTTACACTATTATGGAGTAGAAGTTTTACACCAAGTAAACAAAACTTTACCCTGTAGCGGTTCAACTCAACTGTACCGTCTGTTGGCGCAAACAAGAACTATCTCCAGGTGCTGGTCCCTGTTTACTGCAAGTGTACAAACCTACCAGCTCCATCTCTTGGGATTTTCGGAAACTACTACTCGGAGCTGAGCCCTTTTTACTCCAATACAAAGAACGATTTTTTTTAACAAAAAAAAAAAAGGACCATGAACACAAAATCTACCAAAAGTGGAGCTGGGCCCTTCTTACTGCAAGCCCCTCAATTCTATAACCATACCAAGTTTCATTCAACTCTGAGGTGGTGTGGTGGCATTTCACTTTTTGTGGATGATTTGATGTAGAATACCCAGCAATGCTTTCATGTATTTCCTTTGTTATGCATAGTAATATCGAAATTGTGCATTTGTTTTATCAAATAGGCCGTTATCGAGTTGAATAATGGAAACAAATTCGAAATGTATCATTAACCGATAACATGCGTTGCGTTTTGTCACACAAGTTTACGTTATAATTGGTAGAAACGTGAATTGGGAAGAAGCAAAAAGATTTTTTGGTGTATACAAAGATATTGCAAGTTCCCCTTGCGCATAGTTGTACCTGTTTATTCAATACGCGTAGGTTTGCGTAGGCTTAGTATAAATCGTAAATTAGCGTATGTTATCTGTTGTAAATTTAAATCTCCGTGTCATTATTTATCTTTCAGCTCTGTTACGCAGTTGGATGAGACTTCTGTAAGATCAGGGAGTGGTAAATTTCAAGTGAAGAAGCACGCGTGTGTGTGGTGCTCTAAACACTTTTGTAGGCCGCAGGAGCTTCAAAGACATGAACGCATACATACTGGGGAGAGGCCATTCACATGTAAAATATGTTTCAAAAGCTTTACACAGAAGGGAACATTGGCTCGACACTTGAAACGCATTCATTGATTATATTCGTGTCCTGAACAGTAGATTAAAATGTTCATCTGTAAATTGAAAATACTTGGCTGATACAGTCGTTGTTTAGGTGGACGTATTTATTTGTCTAAAACTAGAAAGTAAAATGTTTCGAGAACTTTTTGTCCTTCAGTTTTTTATGAAATACAGAATTATGTCTTCCATTTCCTTTGCTTAGCAGTTTTACTTTTGGTGACTTACGCCGTGCGAGACCGGAAATTTTTCAGTACTTGTAACATCCAAACGAAACGTAATTCGTGAACAGTAATTTACAAAATTCCTATGCGAAGCTAGTTTCCGGTGTGGAATTAAGATGACATTATTTGTATTAAAGAAAGGTTTCCAGAAAAAAGTTCAGTATTCTATAGTTCTTCTAACGATATTCTAAACACTTCCGGCAATTACTCAGCAGACTTGAGAGTATAATTGATTTTCTTTTAGGTATTATATAGAAAGAGAAAAAAAAGTAATACGTGGATCAGTTACGTAATAATTTATGCCAGAAACTGTACATGCATGGCCTTAATGCAACTGAACGCAAGGTTCTAAAGTTTATACTTTCCATTAACCTGGGAGCGTAACGTCTCAAGTTTATTTCAAGTTACCGTTATCCTAGTATTTGCCTGATGTGAAAGAGAGAAGTCAATGGAAACGTCAGCCGGTTGAAGGTTTTCAAACGAGATCTACCGATTTGGGGTGATCTCCACGCTCAGTGAATTGCAACTTACAATAATATGCGTAGTTTTCTGATCCTGTAGCAACTAATTTTGCATTAAAAAAGCAGAATGTTTGTGTAAAGAAGACACTAATCACACAGATTTTATATAGTGTTTGAAAATCCAAATGGGTGAATGTGTTGTAGTTTGTACTTCCCTCTCCCCATCTTCATGATTCTTCATCACCAGCCAGTTCTTCGTGCTTAACTTCGAGCGCTTTTGAAATTATCAGTATCAAATGCCCGTGGTGGAAAGCAGTGTTAGTCATCAGTAAAAAGAAAGCTGTTTTCGACTTCGTAGAATCTACTTCTTGTCTTTAATTTCCGCAGTTAACGTTTAGCAAGAAAGAACGGAACTTATTAGCACATTGTTTATGGAGAATTTCTATATTGAAGGATTCAATTAAAGGTATGGTTGAGAGTGTAGAACCTTCTTGTATATGTATAGAGTGTATAGCAACTTCAAATTCTGAACTATACATCTTTCCATATCTAAATCATCTGTTAGGTTAAATACTTCAGGTAATATTTGAAATAAACCCAAGGTTCTTTCGAAGACGAGAGCGTATGTAAATGAACTAATGAACCTTAAACATACATTACCCTACCAGTATCGATAAACTTCATAATCAGTAAACCAAATATAGGTTTACATACATCTTACTAAACTTTGTACGCAGTAACAATTTACAAATATAAAAAGAAATTCTGTTCACAATTTGCAACTCTCAGTATTGAAAGTAACCCTCTTCAGGCTTCTTGTTAAAATAATAATGATAAATATAAGCAAAATTGAGAAAATAGTACATTTGTCTAGTATAAGATATATTATTTTATCTAACAACAATCAACACATACGCTGACAACCAGATAATAAAGTAAAACACAACATAGTGTAAGCAACAATAAGCTTACGAAATTTAACCTGTGAAGAAGAAGAAAAAAAAAACAATTTATTTAATCTAGAAAAAAAAAGTTATCAAAATGTAGATCTTGAATCAAGATAAGGGAGTATGTAAGTTATAAAGAAGACATATTTCTAGGAATCACCTAAGTTACCAGCAAAGAAGACAAGACAACGTAATTAAAAACAGAGATGCTTTGAATCTAATTGGTGGTATTGATTATAAGGTTCAAGAATCTGCCAGTTTAATCCACATAGCAGACACGCCAGATTGTGCGGGTGAAAGTGAATACAACGTTGGCTGTGTGACAGTTTCCTTTGAGAAATAAGGTGAAATTACCGTTTGAGATGCTAAAAGAAATGGATGCGGCTAGTACAGCATACATATTGTATATAATATACCAAAATTATATATAATTTTAAAACACTAATACAATGTCAAAAATACGTTAGTGTATGTTTCATTTGAAATTAACTCTCTAACTGTTCTGAACTTCAAAAGACGATTTTTTTTTTTACATGATTAAAATCACTTTGTGAAATTGCTCTGGAAATCAGATTCAGATGCCTGAAAGTTAGTTGAACCATGAAGCATGTACTATTAATATGGACATATAAACTGTTAATTTGTTTTTATGAGCACTTTGTTCTGTGGAAGGAAATAAAAGACTGTTTATTAGAGGTCTGGGGACGAAATAGCCTGTACCACCAACAGTTATTTTAGGAAATATCGTTTTTAATTTCTGAAGTATTAAATAGAAAGATAGGAGGGTGCATCATAAAACGTAACTTAAAATTCCTGCACTAAAAAATAATACTTTTTCGCCATGATAGCACAAATATGTTGTGTGTGTTGCATATTTATTATACATACATTCATGAGTAAAATGAAATTTTAAAAATGATGAAATTCTTCTTGTTTCAGCTTTGTTGTGCATTTGGCAGATTCTAAAATGTCAATTTCATTAAAACCCCGCAGGGACAAAGGCTGTCTAAAGATGTATACATGTTGTTCATGCTTCAAACACTTCCGCAGGCCCTCAGAACTCAGAAGACACGAGCGAATACATACACGGGAAACGCCATTCGGCTGCAGAATATGCAACCGAATGTTCAATCGCAAGAGTAGTGTTCAGCGTCATTTAAAAACTCACTTTCTGTAATCCCTTGTGAAGTGTTTTGTAATCCACATCAATGAGGCAACATTTGGATGCAATTTGTGAAAGATACACTAGTTGAAGAACCAGCCATGTTTTGCGAAAACATTGTTTATTTTCTGTAATTGAATATTATTCGTGAATTATTCTGGCTGATTTGATTTTTATTTGGGACCTTTATCGTAGTTACCTTGTTGGAAACCTCATTTGTGAAATTTCTGTTGAGTGTATATATAAAGAATGTGCTATACAGCCAATGAAAATTGTGTGTGCTACAGTCTTGTTTCATATTTCATAATTTTTACACAATAATATATATCCTATACAAGTATATGTGGTATTTTTACCTTTTGCTTTAAGGTACATCCCTTCCCGCAGCCTTTATATAATTCACTGAGAAAATTTGAACCTCTCAAATGGGTATCCGATATAGCTTTTGATTAAAAAATAAAACCAATCAAAAAATATACATTATACATATAATTTACGTTGCCAGTTTATGTTGTACATTTGAAAGTTACTACTTGTTACCTTAAGTTTCAGATAGTCATGTGAAATGAACTGAAGAAAACGGAAAGGAATTTTATCAGTAGAATAGACGTCGTTAATAATATCCTGTATAATTGATTATCTAATGGTAGTTCTCAGAAAATATTGGTAACTTAAAATTACGGGTTTTGGTTTGTAATAATGTAACATGTACTTGTAACAGTTACCTTAATACTATAGTTACTTTGACGATTTGATTGTTACAACGTTTCAGTTAATTATTTTATAAACCTTAGGTAAATCAAATTGTTAACACTGTATTGAACAAGAGATATGGAAGATAAAATTAATGGCGTGGTTATACCAGGGTGTCTACTGACCGTGAATTCCTGGAAAACCTGGAATTTTTAAAAAAATTTAACTTAAATTTTCACTTTATTAATTTCACTCTTGTCAACATTTAGAAGAACCTCGATTGAATTTGCGAATTTAAGGTCGCAGAATGAAACACTTAAAGTAATTAATTTTTGTAAGAAGCTCTGAGGGGCTCTCAGACATCTTGTGAGTATGGTTGTGACGCCCCCGAGGTTCCCGGGCTTGTATCAGCCATACTTCTTTCTGACTGATTCTCTTTATTTCTCCTCATTTCATCTTTCTCTTATCCTATACTCTAATGTGTTTTATTTTTTAATTGGGCTAATGTGTTTATGTACTTTGGGTCTGATATTTAACTAAATTTTGAAATTACCTTAACATCAAGATATATTTTGTTATGTATTTTAATTCAAATATACCATTTTAAACACAGAGGACCCAATTTCAAATATCTGGTGTAGTAAAAAGTAATCCATTATTTTTGCATGACATTGAAGGCTTGACTTACCATAGTTAGAATGATCCGATTTAGGTCACATATGCGCCGTTTTGTTCGATAACGTGTTGCCATTTGGAAGGTAATATCATGATGCCTCTCTCATAGAAGCCCTTGTCCC
>JAGDQP010048323.1:0-14783 GCA_022664845.1 Lepisma saccharinum
CTTCAAAATTTTAAATTACAACAGTGGTTGACTTTGCCCCATTGAAATAATCCCTAAATTTTGAACAACTTTGAGGAAACACGTTTCCATCTCTCTTACCGTCTGGCAGCTAAAAGACATTATTGGTGGTCGAAATTAAGATGGTATAGAGGTGTTTCGGGACTTTTGGATATTGCAACTCAAAAATAGCAAATAGTTTCCAAATTAAAGTGAAATATTAAATGGGATATGCGAAATCAAAGGGTAACAATTAAAAAACTGGTGTCCCGCAATACTGTAATGGGGGCAACCAAAATTCTAAATAGAAAATGGTTGGTTTTGCTTTAACCAAGCAGCAATTGTAGCTTAAGACTTTTAAAAGTGTTTCAACTGAAAGTTGTTCAAAATTTTGTTTCACACAAACCAAAATCTAGCATTGTTTCTATTTAAAATTTTGAAGCTGCCCCCTCATAACAGTATTCCCGGGATGAGTTTTTTTTTAATTTTCACCTCTTGGTTCCATATATCCCATTCAGTATTTAATTTTAGTTTGGAACATTTATTTGCTATTCTTTTTAAGTTACAGTATCCAAAAGTCCGGAAACCCCCTCTACACAATTATAATTTCGACCACCAATAAGGTATTCTATCTGCCAAACGGTGAGAGATATGGAAACGTGTTTCCTCTAAAAGTTTTTTCAAAATTTAGGGATTGTTTCAATGGGGGAAAAAGGAACCCCTATTGCCATTTAAAAATTTTCAATTTGCACCCCGTAGAGGTATTCCCGATACGCCTCTGATTTCAGAAGCATCACGTGATTCGGCACAAGTACTTTGGTACTAACAATTTTTGTTTCACAGATTTCTATACACTAGGAGCTGAGCTAAGGCCCTGTTACGGATTCCGTGAATCAACCTGTACAAAAACAGAATTCCGGGCCAAACTAAGCTAGAAACTTGAAATTTATACACTACATAGGTTTTATATGACTTAAAGCACTATTGAAGAGGTTTTTTTTTCGAAATTCGGGTTGGAAAAGGGTGAAATGGGGTTATTATTTTAATATACAATGCCCTTATCTCGAAATCTGTTAAGTCTACAAACAAAAAAATTCGTATTTACGCTTTCCTTTTAAAACAGATTTTTTTTAAAAAATTAATTATTGTAACTGACATCACTATCAGGCAAGTGACCTGAAGGTGTCCTGTCCATTCTACTATTTTAATTTTTAAATCGATTGAAGAGATTGTATTTTCCGATATTTCTGGTCAGAAACACACGTTTGTCAATATAGCACACTTTTTGTAGTTTTAGGTACACGTGCACTAGAAACTGCTTGCGGCAGAGGAACATATGATATGTTAATACAGCAGTAGTGATTAGTCATATGGTAGTCATGTGGTATATTTACTTACAATAATAAGTGGAGGTTGGAGTTATAAAGAAATACTAGCTACTTCCTCCAGGAGAATTGTTTCACAGTACACCCAAAAGTTAACTTGGTAGAGGAGTAGGGTACATCAAGAAACCACCAGAAAATATGATTAAAAGTGCTTTCGTCCTTAAAGACGGAGGAAGTGGCCAAAAGTTTAAAGTGACTTTGTGCGAGTAACTTAGTTTGTTTTGAGTGTTCAGCAACATATTTTTGACCTGCTACACTGTTTAAATCTAGTGTAGGTATTTAGTGCAAATGTTCTTCAATAAATATCGTTTCTATCTAGCGTTATTTGTGTATGGTGGTTTAGCCAAGTTAATAAGACACTCGACTTCTAACTGAACAACCAAAATATGTCCAAATCTCGCCGCGATCCTAACTTTTTTTATACCAATACCGAAATCAACACCAAGTGTTGTGTTGAATTAACAAAGCTGTTTTTTTACAGTGCATATTTATATTCCCGCAGCAAAAATGGGATAAAGATATATCCCATTTCATGGACTTACATGTTGTAAAAAAAAGTCATACTATGTTTGTCAATATTGTCAGTAGATACAGAACCACAATGTAGTTTGTATTTGTCAACTGAACTTTGAGCGATCATTGCATAGTAGTGACACCTAGTGGTGGCTATATAAATTACGTGCTCATCCAATTCCTGTTTCCCTACTGCTACCTTCAAAAGGTGGCATTGCAATCTAACCTGTCCATTGTCTGTTCGCAATGGATTTAGAGTCCTACTATTTTTGTCCATTATTTAGCCACGAAAGCCAATTTGTTCTTTTATGTTTGTCAGTATATCGGCACTAGGTTGTAAAACAAATTCTTCTATAATGTGTTGATTTGTTACCGAACTGGACTGCAGAATAATGTAGTGAATATAAATAATCTAAACATCGTTCAAACAGCCTGAAGCGGAACTTGTACTTACAAGATACTTAATATACTGGTTTTGATTCAAGTAGCAATAACAGTGACACCTGTCGGTACAAAAATTGGTATCACGTTTATTCCGGTTTTAGTGTATGTATTCGCCGTAAGATGGCACGACTATACGGACTATAATTCGAAACTGTTTCCCTCTTGAGTTTATTTGTGTAACTTTCTGGAAAATCGTATTATGTCTGGTTATATAGTCTGATCATATTGAAAGCGGTAAATCAATTCGAGATCACTGAATTCAAATCTGAAGTCCATCTATGTTTATCTGTTTTTCTTTAAGTTGTAAAACTAAAGCTCTTGAAAGTGTCGCCAACATAGAGAATAAATAATAATACCCCAATAATGATCCTTGAGGAACACCACATTATCCAGAATTATAAAATAGAGAAATTAATATAAATCCGGCACTGATAATAGTTCACAAGTGATATGTCACTTGATGGGTTTAATCTACGTATTCGTCCGCAAATGGTAATGCATTTAGCTATCTATATAGATTAGAAAGAAATATTCTGTCATGTGTCAACCACAATGAGAACACATAAAATGATAAATCTTGATTCTCTGATACTGACGTTGGAGTGCCACGGCTGAAAACTTCTGAAAAGAGTCTTAAGAGGACACAAGAAATGAGGCATTGAAACGGGATATATTGAGAGAAATTTGTGTGTAATATATATGACTGTGTGTGTGTATCTAGCAGAGAAGCAAGATGGAAGAGTTTCTTTTGTGCTGCAGGAAGGCTGTAAGAAGCCCTGCAAATGTTTCTCCATAGAATGTCTACAACACCACTTGGAGAGAGAGAGAGAGAGAGATAAAGAAAGAGAGAAGGATAGATATATAAGAGAAAGATAAGGAATCACACGAGATCTTGTCTTTCTTTTCTTCTTTTGGTGGCCAAGTGCCATGGCAACCGCCATGTGAAGATGTCGGTAGAAACCTTCGAACGAACCATCCACTGAGCACATTCTCCATCAAATAGATTTATCTCAGGTGGAAAGAAAAGCAACTCAATGATATCGACAGATTTTTCATTTTGAAGATATTATGAAAAAAAAAGAGATAGATAAAAAGTTTGGTGCCGAAGATATAGTTTGGCAAGTTCTATATCTTTTTAACATTTCAATAACTTCCAGTTCAAGATATTTCATATTGATATAAATGTAAAAGCCACAATCACGGAATTTTTGTACAGTGACAATATTTGCCCTTCCTTGTTTTTCAAAAATCCTATGATACAAAGGGTAGTTGGGGTTAAATTTTGATAGTCTTTTACTTTTTACTGTATTTTATTTAGGCAGGGAAACCGAAGTTCACTCCGTGGCGACGACAGATAGGAAAATATTATTCACATTTTTTTTATAAATGGAGGAAAGAAATTTCTTACGAATCACTTATATTTAAGTTTTCACTCACTCAGTATTATTTATGCTCTGATTCAATCTATGTACCTGGATTTGGTACGATTTTACCCTGTCTTTTAGAAATAAACTATCTTTTAAATTTACAAGCTTCACTTACAAGGAAACTGTCTCCGGTGGGACACGAAAATCAACATGAAACTTCCATAGTGCTCAAATGACCACTTCTGTAGTACTACGTTTCGGAATTTAACGATCACGAGTTACAGGATATCGATGATTTCGAAATGTTGTGCTGAACGCCTGAAGCACACTTCACACATACGCTGAAGTTACGCATTGCCAATTCACTTTTATATAAAAGTTTACGCTGAAGATAATTTAAATGTTAGATTAAAATTATTGATGAAGTTGACGTGTTAATTAATTGGTCTGATCCCTGCAAAATGCGAATATTAAATAAATACAGGATGACCCAAAGGAAACTTCCTATGTCCTTAATTTTGTAACTAATTGATTTCCAAGAGGAATCCCGACACACGCCCCTTTTAATTTCGTGGAGAAATGTGCTATCGTAGTCAAAGATTGCACGCTATCCTATTTTATTGTGGTCTAGTGGTAAAAAGAGGGAATTTTCTTAAATCACAACACGGGGCAAGTGACACATCCTGTTAATTGTCTTTGGGTTCTGTTTACAAAAGCATGCAATGATTTACTTATTTCTTTGAAAACTTTGCGAGTAATTGCGTTTAGATCTCTCAAATATCATAAAGTGAAATTTGTTGTGACGTAATATTTCGCAATATTTAACGTTACGGGCACTCCAACTGCCATCGTTAGTATGAAAGAAATCCTGAAAACATACTGTGATCAATTTAAATGTGCTAGTTTATGTTTTGTGATCCAACAGTCAGGGCCGGATTTATGCGTCTAGGTGCCCTAGATCCATGACTTCCAGCGCCCCCTCCCTTTTCTCCCCCATCATTTTCCTCCTCCTACCTTCACACTATGACAAATTACTCTCCTACGTCCTCTCCGAAGCCTATTGGGCCTAGTAGTGAATCCGGTCCTGCTAATAGCACCCAGTCCTTGTGGCGAATTCGTTAATACCGCGATTTTCAGATCAGTATTGGGCGTTGGAAAGGGGAAGCACGTAGGTGTGGTGTAAGATCAAGAGTGGGAGCGTGTAAGTGGAGTTGTGCAGGAATTATATTGTTTTTACCGTAATTAAAGTTACGGGTGCTCTCGAGAATTTTATGGGGATAACACCTCCCACATGGAATCTGGCAGAATCGCTGTTTGTCTTACACTTAATGCCCTATACAATCTCCTAAAATGTATATTTATGATATAAATTCCTTGCGATAGTTTTCAAAAACATTGTGAACTGTTAAATCCAAATTTGACTTACTTCTACAAGACATTTTATCGGTTCTTTACTTGAATAGGTGAAGATACTAGATTACGTATGACCCGACATGTACGCTTAATGGGCATGTATATATGATGAGATAATTACCATATATTTTGACGCCGCACAGGAAAATAGTATCATTTTTTTTTTAAGAGGCCGTACTGTACAGATAAGCTGACAAGGTTACTAGTACAGTGTATTCTTATTTTAGGTAGTTGGAGCGAAAAAATTCAAATCTGTGTCACTAATAGTAAAATAATGAATTTCGTTTTCCTGAATCAACCTGGAAAAGATTTTTTTTTTCTCAACGTGAAATTATGATTTGAGTTTACATTTAAAACTTGGAAACACTAACGATTAGCTCTGCAACTGACACCGGTATTTTTGTCGTATACGCGTGTTAATTGTAGAGGTTGATTAGTTTTAATTGTAAACGCAAAGCGTAGTTTCACGTTTAGAGTGTACCACACTCAGAGCAACCACGGTGAAGTTCAGGGCAAATATATTGAACACGGAAGAGGTCTAATATAAATAGCAAAAGATGTAGAATTTAATACAATATTATATGAGATTTGTATGACTTTTTGTTCAGGAATAGTCCTAATGTAGCAGTAAACTGCATAGCATGGGCGCCATCTTGTGGTTTTCAGAGGGGGCAAGAATAAAGTGACAGTTTTTCTATGATTTACTAAAAGTTATCAAGAAAATAACCACTAAAATATTTATTAAATTAAGGGAGCAAAAATAACCATGTCATAAAGTACATTAAACCTACCTTAAAGTATACTGGACGTTGATTGGAAATGCTTAAAAGAGTATAATAATGTTAATGACTTAGTTAGTAAAGATATTATTAATGAAATAATTATCAAATGTGTCCGCTGCAAAAGAAACTCTGTCCCAAAGTATCCGTCCTGGTTTACTGAGGACGTTATTAGGAAACTCAAGGTTAAAACAATTTATCATATAAAGTCTATATATACAAAATTGAAAATTCAAAACCCTACTATCAGGAATTTGTTCGAATGCGTAGGGAAGTCAAGAAAGACATAAAATTAGCCTATAAAACCTTTATATCAAATTCTGAAAATAATATCAATGATGATCCAGGTTAATTGTGGAAATTTATTAAAAACAAAACAAAAATCTTCCCCCAAATATATTAAACTTTCAAGGTCAGATTTATGTAACAATTAAGAAATAGCTAATACGCTTGCACAGTACTTCCAATCAGTATTTGTTTCCTCTTCTCAACCGTTCAGTAATTTTGATAGCAAATCTGAATACTACCTGTAGCTCAAATACATTTGAACGAAATAGGAAAGGCTGTCAAGAATCTAAAATCCAAAATGACAGTTAGATCTGATGGTATACCCTCGTATATAGTGAAAGGATGTATTGATATATTTAAATATTCCCTATTGATTGCGTTCAACTTGGCACTAAAACATGTATTTTCCCTTACAAATGGAAATCTGCTTTCGTTTGTCCTATACCTAAAACAAACAAGAGACGAGAAATTACAAAACACAGGCCTATAGCAATCTTACCAATCTTTGCAAAATTCTCTGAACTGATTGTATATCAATGAATTATTAATCATTTGAACGCAGTTATCTCAACTAAACAACATACCATTGTTTCACAAAATCCATGGTAACGAACCTCACAATTGTTACAGATTTAATTGAAAACTCGTTGAACAAAGGAAAGCAAGTCGATGCAATTTATATTTACTTTGAAAAGGCATTTGACAGACTTAATCACAATGTATTACTAGTAAATTAAATCACCATCACTTCTCTCTGCCTTTGATTAGGTTCATGTGCTCTTATCTAACTAATCTCAGACGGTCTGTTCTATTTAAGGAACACAAATCTGATGAATATACAACACTGTCATGAGTCCCGCAAGGCTCGAATCTCGGACCGTTGTTATTCCTCTTGTTCATTAGTGAAAAAGTGCTATTTGCGGATGACCTCAAATATATGCTAAAATTAATTCCATGAAGATGCCATAAAACTACAGGATAATTTAGGCAACTTTACTGACTGATGCGTTATCAATCAACTTGCAATTAATACGAAATTTTATCATTCAGTACAAATAAAACGATTTATAGATTTAATTGTTAAATTCATAAGTAGGCCCGACGTAGTTAAAAAATCTTGGTGTCACGTTTGATATGATATTAACGTTTAACAGTCACATAAAAACTATTACAAATGAAGTTTTTGAAATTCTAGCATTTGTAATAAGAACGGGTAGAAAATTTAACAACGTTTCTACATTAAAGAAAATGTACTATGCTTATGTTCATTAAAGCAAAGACGTAGCATTTCTGATCTGTTATTTCTTAGGAAAATAATTCAAAATGGCTTAGACTGCACAAACTTGGTATCATTGTTACAGTTTCGTATCCCGTCTTGAAAAACTCGCGTAGACAACACTGGTCTCTTCCACTGCAAAAAGGCAAGGACAATATACCACCATTGATGAAATCACCAATCTGGAGAATATGTAACTACCTACAATGAAATGTGTAGAACTTCCTTCGAATTGGATATATGTGATCTGTCTTCTTCGTCTTCGAACGCATTTAGATATATTGTAATAAAAAATGTCTGTAAATGAGCATTTTAAATATAGACACTTTAATTGGTTCCCAAAGCTTGTTGTGTTGACAATAAATATATAAATAAAATAAAATAAAATAAAATATAGAAAGTACATATAAACATTTTATTTTTGTTTTCTATCTTACATAGTATAATTTTGTTCGGCTAGGGGGGGCGAGCGCCCCCCCCTTGCCCCCCATATGGGCGCCCTTGCTGCATAGGCATGTTTTAGGCCGTGTTGTAACTTCAAAAATCGCAAACATACACTATGTTAAATATGATTACAGCAATTCATTTCTTAAAAAAGAACGTGGTCTAATTTGAGTTGGAACGTGACGTAGTTTGAAGAAAAAATGACCTTGATCCAAGATCCGATCCAAGATATCCTAAAAGATGTGCTCCAACTCTAAGATACCTTCATTTACGTTACCATTAAAACGAAATTAGAAGGAATCCTAGCACTTTGAACTATTTCTCAGCTGTAGTATTGAGAGTTGTCGTGGATCAGGCGGTAGTGCGTCTGACTACTAATCGGGCGGCCCAGGCTCTAAATCCTGTCCATAACACTGGAGACTTTTCTCGCAGTGTTTCCATGCCTGGCGCTCTGAGGTGCACTCAGCCTGCTATTTCATTGAGTACCAAAGTGTCATGGGTATTCCTGGGCATCTTGGGAGATAAACGCTGTCGAGTGTGGGACTGACAACCCCACCTCCGTTCGCGCCAGTAGGTCGAGAATATGTGAATCGCTACCTCCACATCTCCCGTTTACCTTTCTCCGCTATAGTATAGGAAGCACGAACAGTATAGGTCAAACCTATACTATTTATCCTGCTTTAGTGTTAACATCATGTAATAGAGAATTTTAAGTATCTAATTTTGTATTAAGTTGGCAACATTGTTTTTCCTATGACGTAACAAGGAACAATAAAGAATACATGAGAATGTAAGAGTGAACCTTCTCTACTTATTATACTATAACGAAGTACTCATGCAAGGAAATGAAGTAGCCTATTGATTCAATTTAATTTTGTTTTTTCAATAGAAAACAGCTCAAACAAACTAATTAATGAGAAATGTCAGTTTTTAACAAAGTGTCTTTATTCTGTGGGAATTCATTAAAGATAATTCATCCGTAAATTCTGTCATTTTGTCCTATTCAAATCGTAGAGCTATCTTCCAGCCATTTATCAATAACCACAATAAATACGAGAGGGAGAAAGAGATAGTATTTTCATTTCGTAATTGATAGTATCTCTGAAAATGACGTCAGTCTGTCACAAATGATGGAACATTCACAGACAAAAATGTAATTAGGCTTTGAAGTGGACGTAAAGAATGGTCTGCCTTCGTGGAAAGGTGAAGAAAGATGGACTTTTAGTATACCAAGCCAACATGTACAAGTTTCTCTTCGATATACGAGGGTAAGATCTATTTGCTGATCACGTGACTTCTGTAACTAACAGTTCTATGCGCTTACTTGGTCTTCTCTATAGATTTACAGAAATTAAGGACCTTCATTCACTGAGTATGTTCTACAAAACCTTCATCTCCCCTAAAATTGAATATTGCTCCCCAATTTGGAACATGGCTAGTATTTCTAATCTATCTCATATTGATTCTGTTCTGAACTTTTTTCTTGCTATAGTCAAAAGAAGAATACCATCAGTACGTAGCTTCAGCAAACCAGAGTTATTATCCGTTCTTGGTCTCCACGTACCCTCTTCTCGTCGCAAGGTGGCACATTTGATGTATTTATACAAGATACTTAACGGGAATCTTACAACTGGAGAGTTGATATCTAAATTTTACTTCCGTGTTCCCTTGCGAATAACCAGAAATAATAACCTCCTTCATTGTGCCACGCCTAGGCTAAGTATACTGCAGCGCTCCTTATTCCATAGACTAGTAATTATGTACAATAACCTTGATTCAAATATTTATATTTTCGGATCTGAAAACACTTTCCATCGAACGCTAAATACAAATATATGAGTTATTCCTCTTGTGTAGTATAATCGTTATGATTTTTATATCAATTGCTGTGTTATGTGTTGTTTAAAATTTAATTTCATGTTATTTAGTTTGTAGTAAAGTTATTTAGTTTGTAGTGAAGTTATTTAGTTTGTTGCATTGTTATTTTGTTTCTGTCTAAAATGGCAACTCAAGCTGTATCTGAAACTTAATAATAAATAAATAAGATAAAATATTACGATCCTCACACAGCCCTTACACAGAGATCGCGCTAATATGTGCAAAACTTTGATTGTTCTGCATTGTTGTACTTCCCTTAGATGATTATGTTCATAGTTTCAAGTCAATGAGTTATTTATTATTTGTTTGACAACTCGACGAAATCAACCCTTAGTGTTATTCCGGGATAAATGTTTATTCGGTTGAGATGCCAAAGCTTCCATTTCTCGCAGTAGTAGCCAAAGGTTAAATGAAGCTTTGTAGGCCTTTGATATTAGTAATAGTTTCTATTCACTCACATATTTGGCTACTACTGCTAAAAATAGAAGGTTTAGTCACCTCAGCAGAATGGAATATATTCCGAAATCACCGTAAGTATTGTTTGAAAAAAAAATTAAAAAAACATTGAAAATTCGTACCGTGATTAGATATTTTTTTTTGAAAGGCGACCGATATAAAACCAATTAGCTCTGCTATTCGAGTGATAACCGTGAAGGCTCAGATCCACTGATGACGTCTCAAACATACAAATTTAATTTTTATAAAATAGGTTAGCAATACTGACAACAAGGATGGGTACACCTACAGTATTTTCCTATTGTCACATAATATTTATGCCAAGTTTGGTGGCACTATTTTTAACGTAAATGAAGATTTTTTTAAAAAACAAAGGAAATTACGTTGCATAGTTGGCAAACTGTCAACTAGGACATTTCTGGACTGTAATACCGCAGATTTTTTTGTATTGTGTGGAATAATTTTTATTCCGATTTTGTCGCAGCTAGACATAACGAACTGGAAACATTTTGAACAATTGAAATTTTACAAACTGGGTTGGCAACACTGCACAAATCAAGAAGGCTCTGGCATCCCTGATCTAATCTAGTCAATATCTTGCCAGCGACATCTCAAATACCTTGTGAATCCTTAGATTTACGTAGTTTATGTAAACGGACAGACGGGTGGACATGATGACCCGGATTACAAGGCGCCTTTTTAAATAGCTTTACTATAAACTAAAACGGAACTAAAAAGGACTTAACTTCTATGTTGGAGGATAATGCTTCCTCAAATACAACTGCTCAGCGCTTGATTATTGAATTTAAAATGGGTTGGAGGCGTAGCAGTGATGAACCACTTAGTGGATGTCTCATTCAAGTGAATACCTCAGAAATGATGGAGTAAAGAACCCAGAAAAGCGTTCTGACATATCACAAAGTGAAAATGAGTGAGATATCAAAGGTTTTTCATATATCTACGGAACGTGTGAACAATGTCTTACAGGGACATCTGAGTATGACAGATCTGGACGAATGATAGGTGCCTCGTTTGCTCACATTTGGCCAAAAAACCGTATTGAACAACAATATTGTTGCGAGAGCTAAAAATCAACAGATTAAATTTTGAATTGATTCCTTGCCAACATATACACTACATTTAGCTCCAAGTGACTTCTATCACTTTCCTAAGCTCAAGTAATTGGACAAGATTTCTGAACAGCCATGACTCCGAGCGACGCTGCAGAAGATTTTTTTTTTTAATTTTGAGAAATTGATCTATCAATTCGGATAATGAATAACTGGTTCACTTGAAACTTTGAGCATAAACAAATGAAGGACGAAACAAGACCACACCATCAAAATATTCAGCATAGTTGTGCGATCTCAGATGAATAACTTTTCCCACTAACGCAGAGTGGTATCTGACGTAGAGTGGTATCTGACGCAGAGTGGTATCTGACGCAGAGTGTAAGCAAGACGGGGAAAGAGGAAAAGGAACAGTACCAGATTCAGTTACTATTATCTCCCCGATTGGTGGAGAAATGCCATAGTAATTACGATATTCAGTCATCCAAAAAACATTTTTTAATAACAAATATTTATCACCAGTGTAAAGAATGGAAATAATTATTTTCACAAGTATTAAATTTAGTGATATACAGGGTATCGCTAAACAACACCGACAAAACTACATTACACGAGAGTCCTGATATAGAAATAAGAAAACAAATTATGGACTACCGAGTACCGAGGGTGCACAGATGCTTCGTGTTGGGACTATAGGCTGCCGAAAACGTGACAAAATGAACTTTATTTGCAAATACCATGACCCCAGTAGCACACATAGCTTGAAAATACGTGGATTAAACGTTAGTACCAAAACATTATTTTAACGTTGTAAATGTACCGAAATGTCCGTCTTTTCAACGGTTTCTTCAACGTTAAATAATGGTTGTGAAGAAATGGTTGAAATCAAGAAGCGGACGATGAAATTGGCCAAACCAGAGCATGGTTGCTGTCTACTTCTATATACACATTTAGTTGCATTTTGTCCGTTGCTTTTATCATGATATACAGCATTAACTTTGCAACAGTTAATACTGTAAATAATCCAAGTGTCTGCTGCAAGATTCGAAGCTGGAACGTTTCGTTCTCGTCGTTGGTAACTCGTCACGTTACCCCTGGACCACGGAGTCACCTTGAGATTCACTACTCCTTTATGGTATCTATAAGAAAAAGCAGTCTTGAAAGCGCCACAAATCCAAACGTGTTGTTTCACCATCACATAAGAATAAGAATAAAGAATACTTCTACTCTTTCTTTGTTATATGCATTTTTCATTATTTAACATTTTGACTCGCTACACTATTAAATGTTTATTTCTCAAGAAGTGTAATATGTCGCCTTAGGAAAACGCATACAAAGCGAAATCTGTCATAGTTGAAAAGGAAAGGTGAAAACACTTCACATTATCACCCTATTAAAGAAATTAAATGATCGTTGAAATATAGTTTAAAATTTAACCTGTTTTCAGCATGCAAAAGAGAACACAAAATAATAGTTAATGGCATTCAATTATCTTTTAATTACAAATTTTATTCCATTAAATTAGAAAGAATTGCATTAAATGAAACGAAATCTGTACCATAGTTGACAATAACAATTGAATCCACGTTGAAGTAACATCTTATCAACAATACAAGTCTTTGTGGAAATATGATTTGAAATTAAAACGTACTTTTCTCAACCGATAATGGTTAATGAACGAAACAAACAAAAATCAACGTTTAAAACAAATTTGTGTTGCTATTGGGGTAACAGTAGAAAGAGGCGGAATGGCACCCTAAAAGGCTTCAAACCTGGTATATCCAAAGCTACATATTCGAAAGCTGTGTAATGGGTCTGCAAGTGATTTCCCAAAGAAAGTAAGGGATTCCCAAAAATTCTCTTAAGTAATTTTTGAAGATGGGTGGCTCAAGGGTGGGTCGAAATAAGGGTGAATGGTACAACATTCTCTAAAGTAACAATATTTGTTTTGTGGAAAGTTTATCTCATACAGATTTCTTTTGCGGAATGTGTGGTTGCATAGCGACACGAGTAAGAATTACGTAGGCCTACATCTTAACGAACGTGTAGTGTTTTAGATATCAGGATAAGAGACTCATTGTCCGGTTAGATGCCAGTGATTACGTCTTTCATCTGTACTCATACCGAAAGTTCTTTTATTCGTGCTTGTTTCGACCCATATTTACTACAGAAAATGTCTGGGAATACCCTACTTCCTTTGGGGAATCCCTTGCGCATCCACAGTACATGCATGTTTCTATTCAACAGGTTTGAAGTCTTTCCGAGTAGCATGCCGCCTCAGTTCTACTATTAACGGCATCAAAAATATCAAGTTTCAAGTTGATTTTCCCTCACTTTCGACAGCCTATAGCGTCGAAACAAAGCAATTGTGTACTATCCATGGTGTATACTTGTATTTTAATTTTCATGTCAGGAATCTCATTAGTTAGATTTGTCGGTGTTCTTTTGCAACACCCTGTATTAAAGAGAAACAAGTGAACGCTGTGATTCTACAATCGTGAAGGCTTCGAGGGTTCTTTGATAACAATACAAGGTTCAGTGAATCAACGGTATGGACGTAATTTGAAAAATTGATTTTGAACACGTTTGCAACTCAGACAACCGGACTGCAATACACGACTTGTCCCAGTACATAATGCACATGTATGTGCAAAATTTGATCAAAACTCAATGCACGTGTATAGATTTATATAAGTAAGATACACACAAATATTCATTTCTATAAACTAGGTTGGTAGCATTGACAATTAAAATGCTTGGGGAGAGACAAAATTACAGTATTTTGCATTAATTATATTGATTTTTGTCTTTTTGTTACCCTCCGTGATTCATTGTCTACCACTCAATTTTGCTTCGTATCAAGTTTCCGAACAGCTAACCATACGTTGTTTCCCTGTGACTTATTTAATACGTGGAATCTGGTTTAGAATATTAACCATGATGAACAATGTAATTGTACAGATTCTCTCTACACGCGACACAAGACTAATAATATGCATTCATTAGACTCAAATGAGATTCAGAACTGTCAGGTTACGTTAATCATTGTATTTCCACGAAATTAATATTATATATGTTTGTTAACTAAATTTCATCCATATCCTCATTGACGGATTGAAATAGTGTATTGTATTTGTAATAAATCATAATGCTTTCCTTATCAATAGAGAAACACAAAGGCATATTTAAATGAGATTGGGTTCTTTGAAATTTTTGTTAGTTTATCCATTGAAAAGCACGTGACATTAGATTAGCCTTATTTCCAAGCTAAAAGATTATTACTCAATATAATTAAATGCAATTTCATAAGCAATAAAGATCATATTTTTGCTCAATCAACTGGTGTTACACATTTCAATACACGTTACCCAAATTCAGGTGTTCTATATCTAACTGTTTCTTTATAATTGCAGATAACACATGTTTTTCGTAATTAATGGCTTATTACAAATTCATCCATTGTAATATTACAA
>JAGDQP010048324.1:0-14783 GCA_022664845.1 Lepisma saccharinum
TCTAGGTTAAATAAATCTCTATTGAAACATACTAAATGAAAGTTTGAATTTAAGAAATAAACAGTTTCTTATTCGCCTTTATCTTTTCTGAGTTAGTTAGAATCACAAAGTTATACCTTCATTTGAGAAAAAACATTCTTTGAAAGTAAAAAAACTAGTTCATTTCTATAATTTTATTTTGAAAATGCTAAATTATTATTTGTTCTTTATAAGAACATTGTTATAAATGAAAGAATACTGTTTGAAAAGGTAAACTCAATATTATTTTATTTTATAAATCAATGTTTTCTTTATATAATTATACTTTGAAAATGAAGTGTTAGTGTTTTCTTTAGGAAATCGTACTTCCCTATGATTTTCTAAAACCGGATATCAATTTAAAATTTTCAAAAGTATGATTTATTAAAGTTCAATGTGGTAAAATAAAATATCAATTTTAAATTTCCAAAGTATAATTTATAAAATAAAGTTATGATTTTCTTGTTCTGTCTCGTCAGGAATGGCAACCGACCGTTTCGATTCGTTTAACATTATTTAAAAAATATCTGACTAGAGATATGTCGTCCGAGAATCAACCATTCTTAAACTATTCGGCCCATTTTAACAGTTTCGTCTAATTCACTATTTTACACTGAATGATTCAACCATAAAATACTTCTAAACGAAAATAAAAACGCTGTCTATCTCGCATATACCACAAAATATACTCCACATAAATGAGAAGATCTTAGTATAGGTCCTTGATAACAACAGATGCGTGGAACCCGCGAAAAGGCAATCACAGTCAGGCCCGTAGCCAGTATTTTTTTCAATGGAGGGGCACAACTTTCTGATGGAGGGGCCTACTAAAATAATTTTCATGATATAGTTACTGATATATATACCTGAGAAAGCACAGTTTAGAGTTGACCTCAGTGTAACACTATCCCGTGAATCACAAACTTTAAGAACGGAGTTATACATCCTGAATATTTCAGAACGAGGTTCATAGATGCTTACAACATTTGAGAACTTTTATGTTTTGTACTCTAGCTAAAGTGAAAAACAGGAAATAACTTTAGTATGTCATTTATACCCTTCTAGATTGAGAGTTAGTAGTTCGTATAATTCCATTCTTCAAAATGAGTAAAATAATTCCTCGCAAAAGGAATATTTGCATAATGGAGTAGAATTAGGCTATTTTATTTCAGATTAAAGAATTAAAAATACACGTATTTATCTAACACGCTACTACGAAAAATCACATAACGTTTCTATTTGAGCCTCTACATGACAAGAAATAATTGAAGCGCCATGATCATTAATCATTAATTGGTCTCTATGTATCTTTCTTTTAGAAAATACTTAAAAGATCCTTATATTAAGTTTTATTTAGCTTCCCACAACTATTTTACAGTTGTAGCCGTCAGGAGCGTCTTAGAATTTTTTCGACAAAGAGCTCCATATCTGAAGTACTCGAATATTGTTTTTCGAATGCTACTAGAACAAGGTTGGATTTTCTATCGTCAAGTATTTATTCTATTTGCTGTGTAAGAACCCCTTTAAGGCAAAATAAGACATCGCGGAAGATTCAATAGTGGCAATAGCTCGGAACTGTTAAAAATGTTTCCGACTGTGGCAATAAACAATCGGGGGCTTTCAATACTGTTCATTACTTCCTGCAAATGTCTCTTAAGTTCCTGATATTGTATGATCACTATTTCAAATTGTCACTATTTCAAATTGTCCAGTTCATCGTTGATCCTTCAACCTCTAAAGATATTGGCCTTAGTACATCTGTGTCATTCGATGTTTGCTTAAAAATCTGTACAGAAACGTGGCTAATTCAAAATATTCCTTCACATTAGCGATCGCTGAACATAAGACATTCAGTTATAAACAAGACATATGCCTACAGTTTCACTAATATATCATATTGTATTGTCATTTAAATAGCATACTCTCTTTCCAATAAGCTATTTTTATGCTTATTATGATTTGCGACAAACCACCTTCCAACGAATGGAACCCTCTGTGTTGCGGTCCTGTATTGCATATTGATTGTAACCTAGTGAGATTCGAAAGTACAGTTGAAAAAATATAAGATTATAATTTAATTCAAAATCCACTACAAGATAGAATTTATTCTAAAAGCATAGTGTAATATCAGCGAATATTATTGAGATTATGTTAAAAATCTCAGATTAGGTTAAATGGACTACGTTAGGGTTAAGTAGGTTACTAGCGAGGATATATATACACACAACCAAGGGTGGCTTTTCATGAGCGCATGAATGCGTTGCTTGCAATTTAGTCTTACCACGGTATTTTACCCTTTGCCCGCCAACTTCTTGGTATATCCCCGTGATATTTTACTAGAGATTGTCCATACATAAGACTCATCTTTTACCTTCAGAAGCTTACCTTTTGGCTATAAGCTGTATGCCATTTTATTTCCATAATTAACGCTAAATTAGCAAGCCTGTTAATTGTATAATACACCATTCGATACTCTCTTTGCGTTAAATTTAATTTATTCTGTGGTTTTACATTTTATTTACTATCTTTTGTATTGGCACACATTTAGATACACCCTATATATTTCCAGCGTTACATGGTCATGGTATTAGCCGACCATTATACTATCCGTACTTTTTTTACGGGAGAGGATTTCTACATGAAGGATTTGACCGCAATTGATTTTGATGTACTACCAAGATTTCAAGTACTGTGTGCGGTACGTTAGTCTCTTGCAATTATACTAAAGTCTTCAATGTATTTTTCGGAACTGTCTGTTCAATCAACCATAATTTGTTAAAAACTTGTAGGAACCCGGACAAGGAAAACAGCGATTGCCTTTTTGAAAACATCGATATGCTTGAGAGCTTATTTTGTCTAACCGCTGGTTGCCGCAACGAAATTAAAAGACAACCTTTCATTTGTCGTTTCTTCTTGTCACATCTTCTAAGGAAAAAAGAAAAGGAGACTTCATTTCCTTTTGATCGTTTACCTGCTCGCCTTTAAGCTCCTGTTACCGGTGTCTTGAACGATACAAACCCTTTCTTTTTGTTTTGGATTTCCGTTTGTCTAGTGTCAGAGACATAACAAAACATACTCTGGAGTAGATGTCATGACCATCGGGCTCCATACGGGAGTTTGTGTACACACAATTTCATTGGTGTTGGTGAGATAGTCGAATTAGTACTTGAAAACGCAGCGTTGCATTATAGCAGAGCATAAGTCAGACAAAAGAGATGTGACGTGCCTGGAGTAAAGATGTAATTGTTTGTCGGGAAAGATGTGAAGAGGACGATTGAGGGGTATTATGTAACTCTGAACGTACGAGGACGATAGGAGTATGGGGTTACAGGTGGTAAGGCGGTAGTTGAAGTGATTAGCCACAAGTTGTTCGCTGTGAGAAGAAAGAGGTTGGGAGGGAAGAGGGTGAGAAAGGGGAGAGGCTTTTTTGAAGATAACTGGATGAAAATGAATTAAATCACAAAGCCTGCAGACGTCACTAGCCACGAATATTCCGGCCAAGTTCAAATGATAAGGCTAGCTAGGCGTAAAAAGGGATAATGTTTAACTATACGAGATTTAATGATCTTCGAAGCCATGGATGAAAGACTTGGCGTCGGTTTCACCGAACGTGGTGACAGCTGTCATGATGAGCGATGAACGGTATAATTTTGTTTAATAAAATGTTTCAAGAAAATATTTCCCCCCATAAAAGGATATAAATGAAAGAGAGAAAATCGAATGCATCATAGTGGAAACGGCATTGGTTTGTATGTTTCGACTGCTTCCGTGAGCCATTGATTCTCGTGTTGGAGGCGAGCGTCCACATTATCCCAGTAGAATGGCACAGTACTTCCACCAGCGACTTGTAACACATGCGCTATAATAGCATCATAGTGGTAAACTATGAACTGTATATGTGGGAGTGTAATAACGTTGGACGTCGACCAGTCACGATTTGCCATTAAATGTTAAAATCCATACCAAAGCCCCTGTCAGGGAGTAGATCTGTGGACCTTCGGGTCGATGACCTGCCTGTTTGCCACCTCGGCCGGCACCAAATCCACGCTTATGAAGCTATTCATCCACGTTTATTAGCCTCGTGTAAGCTGTGTATTGGCCTCCAAAGCGTGATCGAGTCAACAAACCAATGTTGCGAACCGGATCGACCAATAATGTCTAAATCACCGTAATAAAAGTTAGGTGGCACATTTTCAAACCCATAAGAATCAACTCTTTAACACCACAAATAAAGAAGATGGCGTATTTCAGATAAAGAAGAGAGAGCTGGCAGAACTAGTCTTTTTGTTGACAGATAATCAACAATTAAAAAGGCTATAATACTCTACATCGAATTCCAAGACTTATTACACTCTACACAAAACTGGAGAAACTCAGAAAGAGAACCGGAAAAGATTCCCGAACACTGATACTGCGATATGTTCATCGTTTATTGTGGAATAAACCCCCAACTAGTTTGATAAATAATGCCAAATTAAAGAAAGTTAGCATAATCCACATTAAATTTCAAGACGTTTGTCACTATATAAAATTTGCAGAACCTAAAATTAAAAAGCTTCCCGAAATTTTGAATTTAGTGTATATTCGTTGTTTATGATCCGATTTCGAAACTTCGAACACGGATATAGAGAAAATTAAAAATGAACGTTCTATATCGTAGCGAGGGGTGTATAACTCCCAGGATAAGAATTCCAAGGTGGCGAATGAACATTTTAAGATGACATTTAGAACGGATGTTACTGACATCTTGGACAATCACTGTAAACCACAGAAGTGGGAAATAAATAGTGTCGCATAGGAAATGAGGTTTATTAATGAAATCACAGCATGCACCTCACTGCTTTAAAGATTCCATATAGTAATTACAATACTAATAATAATTATCGTAAGGATAATAATACTAATAATAATACAATGATTAACGAGATAAGAGGAGACCAACGCTGACATGTTGAACGCTAGGATGGGGAAAGTATGATGCAACCGTAAGGAGATGCCAATATTACCACGTCCCATTAATAAAGAATTGTCCAACAGGGTTACTGATCAGTTACAATATCCGACACACCTAAGAACGGCATACATAATAGGATTTGGAATGACCCGTCTCCTTAAAAATACCGCCTGTGACGTATTACCAATCGTAAACAGACTGTACTACAATAGAGTATGTGATATTGGAGTTAGGACCACCGAACGAGCAAGGTAATGACAAGTCAAAGGATCATGCACATAGCGAATGGGTAGCAATGGTTGAAATACACCGATATGCAACTCCGTAGGTCAGCATGTATTCAGACAGCCACCTGTACATTATATATACACCTGTTGGATATACGAAACAATTGCCAGAGGCATTAGGTACCTATAGACAGATTGTTTGTAAAGCGAATAGCGCATAAACAGAACAGACTGCATAGACCATCACTGCATAGAACCATTGTAACACGCGAAAAATACATAATGACCGTCAATAGCTGAATCAACGAACAGGTTGGTAGTGCGTTGACGTGTAAATAACAGGTCATTGATCCTTACTTACCTTCAAGAAAGCAATACAACCTAGGTAGAGTGTAGATTGGGAACTGGACGATCACGGAAAACGAAAATGATATCCCGATGATTGAGCTTTTGCATAGATCAGTAAAGAATAACCATGACAGTTGCACTAGCCAGCACATTACTGAACTGGTTGCGACCATCGTTTTGGGTAAGAAATACGTCACTTGATGGAGGCAGATAACACACAGTTCGCTGACTTTACAGTATTACGACAAGAACGTTGTCTATGACTGCAAAGTGGTATGAACAAATGTAAAGGAATGAATTGCACTAATTAGGAAACATCGAGGTCTATGACTTGTCCACACGTGGTTATGCCGATTGTCTTTACCGTCTTTTCATTGGATAGCTATATGACACGATCGAATTGAAATGGAGCACTATGATTGGCTGGCAATTCTAATAAAGCGGGCCCATCAACAGGAATTGAATCCAATGTCGAGTACGATGGCAGTTTGCGACTGTTCAGGGTTAAACGTGAGTGAGAATTGTATTTTACAAGGAGATACTGTCGGCACAAAAAAAGATAGCAATATAGTCTCTATTGACGGAACTCTAAGGCAGCTAGTATTCAAATTCTCCCTTGTCTATTTGACGTTCCATACTGTCTTAAACGATTTATAAGCGCGTTTCATTAAAGTAATGGAACTATAAATTATTACTGAAACGCATGTACATTATTCTTAAATAAAAAGATGTATGCCAAAACAATAAAAGGAAATTTGAATTACTATTAACTTACTGAAAGACTCAAAACTTCGAACATACATCGTTAAAAGAAAAGTAAAAAAACTGGAAAAGCAATCGTGATTTGAGCCTGACATCTAAGATAAACACAAAGTATATCTTAATGGAGACAAAACATCAACAAAAAGGAAGACATGAAATCGTAAACTACTAGCTACGAACGTGATAAATATACAGCTTAGAGAAATTTGACAAAGCCTATGTAATATTTGATTCAGAAAAACGAGAGAGGAAAAAAACGCTATTATAATTATTTAAGAAAAGAAATATATATCTTCGATACTCTGACAAGTGCTGCCAAAAAGAACTCAAAGAAATTTAATTGAAAAAGTCGCAATCGTATTCTTCATGTACCTAATTGCGTGTTTTGCATTTTGGTACAAAATTATCTATAGGTTGTCTCCTAAGAATTAGACAAGTCTATATTAAAGGCAATTAGCAATATCAAGAAACAGTTAAAAATTTGGCTTTTAAATAATTATTAACTACATAAATCGTATGTAACGTACAATTTATCAAACCTTCATCACTCCATTGAAGTTTGTCAGTTTTCTATCGTATGGCCTAGCCTAGTACAAATTCTCTGTTTTTGAAGAGAGATCCATAAAAATAAAGTTGAAACTACTTGTTTATTGTATATACAATGGGCCAAATACGTCGTCATTGCAACAATTGTAGCTCAGCCATAGTTTGTAGAGGCTGCTATGATGCCATGGCTGCAATCGTCCTCACTATTTTTCTCCGAAATTGGCTAATGCCGGTGAATATGAACATGGTAAAATACCGAATATATCCAACTTCCTGAATTTCAGAAAGTTGTATGTTCACTGGTGTAGGCCTATTCTTTTGTACTGCTTCGGACTAGTAAGATTCAGGGCTTGTAACCCTGGTGACATAATAGTTTGTGTCCCATCAGGTTATTTTTATGAGCTTGGGAAATACTAGCCAAATCGTTGAAAATATGAGCGCAAAACCGAAATACGAATCATGGCGAAAAGAATGCTTATATGAACCGTGTGCAATGAAAGAGTACTGTTAAAAAAGTCTGTACTGATCTAAGATGAACGGCAGGAATACCAGCATACTACTACAAAGAGCCCCATCCGCTATGTGACTTGATACTGTAGAAAAACAAAGAAAAGAGAGATATTATGCGCATAATGATCCGTTAAAAATCTATAGAATTGAATCGTGAAATGTTACTTGAACGTTGAAAACCAATATTTTACTAATTACCTAGCGCTGTCGCGAAAATAAGGCCTTTTGTGAGAAATATCTGAGTTTATGAGAAGATAGGAACATCTATCCAATATATGCATTTTTACGAAAATTATATGGAAATATAGATATGACTGGAACAATCCAGTGCTAAGATTACGTATTATTTATGCTTTCTTTCTGCTGTCACCTATCTACAAAAATAAATATGAGGCAACGAAAGGGAGAAAACTGACTAGATAATGAACTAGAAAATATAAGGCCAGAAAGAACCTAAAGAAATCTAGGTTTAAAACACTGTTAATTCTGCGAGAAGGAACGTCGCTTTTTATATTATTTTGATTGAAGAAAAGAAACAACGTATCACGTCATTGTACGTCTTGAAAGATATGCGTTGATTTACTCGCTCAGATTAAAGAATAGGCAACCTTTGATATTAGCGCTGATGACAAATTTCTGTCGATCAAAGCGACCGATGTTGGTCTTTGGACTGCAATATCCAAGAACGAGAGGAATAATGAGAAGGTCTTTTTACGGCACTCGTAATACAGAAAATTAAAGGGTCCAAAGGAGAGCTCTGAATGTATGTTGTTCTGGTCTTGAATTTAAAGCATATGAAGAGTTATTTAAATTTAAAAAAAATATTTATCAAATTAACACTACAAAAGTACAGATGTTGTAATTTTTGTTAAATGTACTATTGTAGTGGAATATAATTCTGGATCTGGTACATGTTGTCATGAATTGCAAAATTTTACAGGGTGTTTGGAAAATTGTTTTATCGAAATTATTTTTGGAAAATTACACAAGACCCAAAGAACTCGTTATGAACATACAATTTAAGACAATATATCAAAGACGGAACCAATAATAAGACTTAAATATATTTTTCTAGTAGGAAGCAAATCCAGAAATCCCAATAGCTAACTTTAAAAATAAAAAGAAGTGGATGTCGCGAGATAAAGAAAAGGGTACTTTCGAACTTGTACAAAAAGTGTGGCATAAGGCGTTGGCAAAAAAAAATCGAAAATGAAACGTTCTCCTAGCCAAGAAGATATTAGAGCAATGGGTCCATTACTAAAGTATTCATTATTTAAAACTCTTTAAGAGCTTATTGACATATATATTTCTCTTCATATAATGGCCTAATATTTCATCTTATATCCACATATCTCGTCGTAATATTCATATTAAACTGTATTATTTCTGCTATGGTGTCTTACAGCGTGGTAAAGCCGCGTAATTCAAGAAGAGTGAACTTTGAACAAAACGCAATTATGAGCTACATGTCTTCTTTCCTCTTTATAAATTGATGGCTTCTGTGAAATATTGTTTTGACTATTCTTGTTGTCGTGTTATAAATAGATGGTTGACATTTAAGATTTCGGGCATAATGAAGTCCTTTTTATATGATTCTATATACATCTTATAGAATGTGACCCGAGATGTATAGTTACCCTAGTATGGAATAAATGGTACGAAAAATTCAATTATTAGGAAGCTTTGTACAGTGTTCTCTTCACTTCCATCAACTTTTATTTATGAGTTAGTTCTTAATAAAGATTGTCTACATCTTACGCTGTAGTAACGAGTTTATTTCGTCTATTCCGTATCAGTGACGCAAAGCCGTGGATTATTAGTTACAGTGGCGTAGAATGCTAGTCGAAGAGAACCTAGCTTCAAGGGAATCCAATGTTAGTCTATACTTCAGCACGTCATTTTGCGCCAAGTTTAATAAATGGAAGTCAGGGATAAAAGACTTGATTTCTAGAGCCCTTCCAAGGATAGCAGTAAAGAGTCATGTAAACTCATTATTGCCTCAGAAAGGTTCACAATCGAATAGCCCATTGACTAAAGGTTCAATCTGTGAGAATTCCTACATTGTATTCAAAACAGATTCGGGAGTATCAGCAAGCGTGGCTGGCCTGGATATTTATGGCACACACCTAACCCATATTCCACTTCGTCCTACTACATGTACTTCAAGAAGCGCTACTAATAATTTCCTGTCCGTAATAGGCGAGATTGATGTAAAAGTTGTGGTGGAGGGAAGATCTAAAATCCTTTCCTTGATTATAGTGCAAGATGCATTTCGCAAGCCAGTTTTGGGGAGGTGCTGGTTAGACGAATTGTGGCCTAACTGGAGATTAAATATTTTTAACAATGCTTGTACTAATAATTCGCTAAAATTACTAACAGTATCTAGTGAGAATAACGATCTTAAGAATTCAATAATTGCAAGATATAAATCAGTATTTCAGGGTGAAATTGAAAAACCCATAGAAATTCATATGGTCCATATCCCAGTTAAGCCAGATGTCATACCAATATTTCGTAAAGCATATGAGGTACCTTTCCATCTTAGAGAAGCAGTTAAGAAGGAAATAATAAAATTGCAATCGCAATGAGTACTAGTGCCAGTCGAATTCTCAGAGTGGGCTACTCCGGTAGTAGTTGCTCGTAAAAAAACAATGATATAAGGTTATATCTGGATCTAAAGGAAACTTTAAATAAAGTCACGGAGAAAGTGATACATCCTCTCCCAAAAATAGAAGACATTATGAAAACAATCAGGGGTGCCAAATGTTTTACAATTTTGGATTTACAACAAGCTTATCTGCAGTTAAAAGTTCATCCTCAGTCACAGCAATTTTTGGGAGCTAGTACGCCATGAGAATATTCAGACAGACCAGGCTTGCGTTCGGGTTGAGCTGTGCGCGCAAGTGTTTCAACGTTTTATTGATGAGGTCACAGCAGGGCTGGAATTTCTGATTTGCTATCTCGACGATGTCTTGATATATGCTGAAGATAGAAAAACTTGTTTTGATCGTGTTTCACAAATATTAGAGAGATTTGAGCGGATCAAGGTAAGGTTGGAAAAATGTCATTTTTTGAGGAGAAGATCAATTATTTAGGACACGAAATTTCATCAAAAGGCATATCCATTTCGCGAGAAAAGTTACTCCCTATCTTGGAATGTCCCCCAGCCACCTGTGCGCAACAGTTAAAACCCTTTTTTAGGTATGGTGGTATTTTACCATCAGCATGTACTTATGTTGTCAGCCAAATTGCCTTTTTTATACATGCTATTGAAGAAAAATGTCAAGTGGCAATGGGAAAAGCAACATCAAATGGAATTCGACGACATTAAATCTTTGCTTTCTCAGGCCAATATTTTACATCCGTTTATTCCTGAGGCAGAAATGGTAATTATCACGGATGCATGTCAAGATGGGGTAGGAGCAGCCCTATGTAATTTAGAAGATGGGTCTATGAAAACAGTTTCTTGTGCATTTTCGACTTTAACCACTGCGGAAAGGGCGTGGGCTCAATATGAGCGTGAGGCGTTGGGAGTTATATTTGCTACACGCAAATTTTACAAATATGTGTGCGGACGGAAATTCAAGATTATGACAGATTCACTAATTGTCAAGCTAATTTTTGATCGAAAGTAGGTACCAAATACAGCAGCACCTAGATTACAAAGATGGGCTCTTTTTCTAGCAGTGTATGATTTTAATATAATCTACACCAAGAAAGTAGAGCTAGCTGATTGTTTATCAAGGCTGCCACTAAATGAAGAAATGGGTGATATTTAAATTTCTAGTCACTATGTACAACAAATACAGTTTTACCAATTCTGGCCGAACAAGTTAAAACAGAAACACAGAATGATCGGATGAGTCAGCTAATAAAAAATTGTTTGTTTAAGGGTGGCCAAAGACGGAACAAGATACTTCTGAGTTGAGGGCTATATTTGCAAAAAGTAAATGTCATTTGTAGTAAAAGATTTAGTTTGGTTGCCAAGAATCGAACGGGACATCACAGAATTTGTGGATGATTATGAACCGTGTCTGAAGACAAGAAATAAACCACCCAGATTAAATTACATAAACTGGCCAAAATCGTCCAAACCTTTTGAGTGTATTCATCTAGATTTTGGAGAGTGGAAAGGTTTTAAATTTCTACTCGGTATGGATATTTTTTCCAATCTAATAATAAGTTGGTTAGTTAAATCAACTAATACAGAAGAAACGTGTAATTGTTTGCAGAATTTGTACGAAACATGTGTTTATCCAAAAACTATCGTGACCGATAAATGTCCGCCATTCTTTGGTCGGCTGTTTGAACTATTTTGTGTTCTTAGATGAATAAATCTCATGCGTTCTCCACCATTCCATTCGCCGAGTAATGAGTTGGCTGGAAAAGGAGTCCAGATACTTAAAAAAGCACTAGATAAGAAATACATAGAAAAAGGTTTCATTCCCAAGCTAGACGAAATTAAGTGTTGGCTACATGATATTTTGAATACTCTGAAGTGTATGCCTACCCGCGGAACAGGTTTATCGCCAAACGATTATAAATACTAACCTAGAACAGATTATTCTTTAGTCAAGGACAATATAAAGGATAAACCAGGTGAGCAGGTATTCTCTAATGAGGCAAATCAACATACAGTTCGGGTCAATAATCATGAAAAGAAGACCACCAATTTTGTTCAAGGTCATTTACTTAAACAACTGGGAGCATATACATATTTAGTACAAATCAGACAGCGGCAAAGGATGTATCATAAACATCAATTATACTTTGATAAACCTAATTAAAATAATTACCAGACTCCAAAACAAGTTGACTCTGACTGGTGTGTAAAAATGGCTAACGACCAGACGCAGGGTGGCTCAAAACATACCGCAATTAAGGAAGTAAGAAGGTCACAAAGGTTTAGAAGACCCTCATATTGGACTAAGGATTATGAAACCTAGAAACTTCTTCTTCAGAGAGGTGAGGGGAGAATTGGTATGGTGTCTTATAGCGTGGTGAAGTCGCTTAATTCAAGAAGAGTGAACTTTGAACAAAACGCAATTATGAGCTACATGTCTTCTTTCCTTTTTATAAATAGATGGCTTCTTTGAAATATTGTTTTGACTATTCTTGTTGTCGTGTTATAAATAGATGGTTGATATTTAAGATTTCGGGCATAATGTAGTCCTTTTTATATGATTCTATATAAATCTTATAGAATGTGACCCGAGATGTATAGTTATCCTAGTATGGAATTAATGATAGGATAAATTTAATTATTAAGAAGCTTTGTACAGTGTTCTCTTTACATCCGTCAACTTTGACTTATGAGTTGGTTCTTAATAAAGATTGTCTACATCTTACACTGTAGTAACGAGTTTATTTCGTCTATCCCGTATCAGTGAGGCAAAGTCGTGGATTATTAGTTACAATTTCATCATCATAACATATTTTCGTCGTCGTAGAGGGGTAAGGCAACGTCATTTTACATAATATATCACTATCATCATCATCATCATTTCTTCAATGTATATCACATCATTTCTTCATATATCTATTCATTTATTTCTTTGCCGCCCTAATCATGTTATTTATAAGTTTTGTGGTACCCTTCTACCAAAATTATGGAAGACCTCCTAACCTAACTTATTAACTAGAGCGCTGTAAACATAATATAATAAAAAATAATGCCAAAACTAAAATGCCTCCCCTAAATTTGTGAACTTAACCTACTTGTTCATAAACACGCTTCTGATGTCAGTTACTTAAACTAAAAGTTCTGATTGTATCTTCCGAATAAATTTTCTATATCTAAGTGTTCTAAGTCTAGATCTCTGATCCCAGTGCCTCTACCATGTCGTCCACGGGGGATGTTGTTGCGCCTTAGATATAACCAATAGGATACTGGACACCAAAAGATCTCGATCTCAGACGCACACAACATTCACTGTAGCTGTTTTATAGTAAATTACACATCAATAGATCACTTCTTATCAGGGCGTAACACTGTCTAAGATGCAGCAGGTGTTCTGGGCTTAAGTATCATCTATTATCTCGGCATTCGCCTGATGCTTTGGTTGGTAATGTGTTTTAGGGTAAAGGAAACATGTATTGACTGTGTATGACTATTTATGATAGTTAATAGGATATTTTACAAAAGAAGCACGAAAGCAAATCTACTAACGTTATAACTAATTACTCTTAACATGGGTAGTCTGAACACTTCAATAAGTCAGATATTAACACAAAAGTCATATTGCCAAGAGAAACAGAAATCAACTCACCAAAGATGCAGCAATTCTAGGTGACAGAAGATAGAGAAATGAAGTGTAAGTTTGGATGTTAAATCGTGATCAACTCTATTTGCTTTTCTTGTCGCAGTCTGGCAGAATGACGATGCTTAAGAGCTGAGTTCGGTCACTTTGACTAGATGTTGACAGTTTGGAGTCTGGACCCCAAGCGAGCGCAAAGGTGTCACATGTCCAGTCATTTTATACAATTTCACATCAAATGTTAACTTATGAGAGTTTGTCTCTGACCAATCACAAACACCAATCGTTTTGCAAATTAGAGAGAAGCAGCTATTATTTTCCACTAATTAGGAAGCAGGCGGGCGCCAATTGCCCTTTGCTTCTTTGCTTGTTCAAGGTGATCTCTGAACTGCTCACTGCGGGTTCCAAAGTTCGAAAGATGTCTAGCTGATTGAAATATACAAATTGACTATACAATGTATTATTTTTGTTGAATTTCTGTTCTCTTTAATTTTGAACGAAATGAAAGTAATTTTTATTCAAGAAATAAATGACTTGTTTCGTGCTATTCTATATACATAAATCAAGAACATATTAATTACTAAATTAACATACATGTCAAAATTAACTCTAAGGCCCTTGACAGTAACTCCTTATCTCTCAGCTACAAATTCGCGTTGATTCATCACGACACTTGTATCTTCAAGTGTAGGAGCACCAGCAGCTTGGTCCGATTTAAGAATTCAGCTTGTATTCAAGTTATCAGGCACAAGAAGATCTACATCCTTACAGGAGCTCGCTTCTGTGTCCACCACTTGGATGGCAGTCTGTTCTAACTAGGCGAGCTTGACAGCAGTACCGTAAATCAGAACCGAAATGAGTTCAAAGCTCATCAGGTTGAAAATATGCTATCGCTGTTGTCACAGCCGCAGAATAACCTCAAGTTCGAATCGATGGATTCGTATTCATTGAGAGTGTTCATTGGTCGATATCGAGATCAATTCAAAGAGCTAGCGAATGCAATTCAATTAAGAGCGGGATCAAACAAGAATAGGGATACCATCTTGGGCGTATACCTGACATACTTGTATGCTGGGCTCACATAAGAGCAGATAAGCGCAATATTCACAATTCCACAACGAACCGTTTCTAATGACATTAAACGTGTCAGATCTACTTAGT
>JAGDQP010048326.1:0-14782 GCA_022664845.1 Lepisma saccharinum
TTCTATTGGACAATTTGAATTAAACTTTTCAGTACCCTTCAACTAGTGGCCCACCTAAAATAAAAAATGGTGTTAGATTTCCTATTTTGTTGTTTGAAATGGTACTCTCTTATTTTTTTCATTATTTGCTACATACTACAAGAAATCATAAATATCTTTCCAGGACCCAGGACATGTGATAATGTTTTCTGTTAAAGAAAAGAAAATTCCAACCCTTGCTCGCTCACTCACACTCTCCCAGAATCACACACCGCCGACTCAACGTTAGTTGTGTGGCCTATCTTGTAGGCTTAGAGAAAAATCGTGTATAACAAAGTCATGTGAACATTATTTTGGCCATGATAGTACATGACGTTTAACACTCTGAATTTGCTCAGTTTTGCTCATTTCACACTTCCAGGGCTCGAAACTTTGTTATATTTTGCGTTTCAACACTTCTATATAATTTGGAAATATTAAATTTATCGTTTAAATTTTGCATTTTTGCGGACCATATATTAAAGTGGACCAACCTGCTTGAAATATACAATTAAACGAAGCAAGAAATTAACACCTTATTTATAGAGAACAAGTACGCTTTCCTAGTAATTATTTTTTCTGGAGTGTATCTAATTAAATGGACTATTTTTCTTACACAGACTGGAGTTGTGCAGAAAAGCTGTCTCACTTGTTTTCGACTTCATCCTTATAAAAAGTGCAGCTATTGTGCAGCCAGTTGTTGAACCATATTTTGCCAAAGGGCGCTTTAAATTACTCGTTTCCTTGCAAATAATTTGGGGAAATGTATCCAACTGGAGTATATTATTATTTTCCATTACTCATTGATTGATAAAAATAAGACAATTTATCCTCGTAGAAGTTATTTCCTTACTATGTTAGTTGTTTCAAGATAAATAGTTCATGAATAAAATAGCTCATTAAAACTTGCAATCGATATTGAATTATGAAATATGTTGTACATGCTTCAATGGTGAACCTTGAGCAATATGCATTGTCATGTTTGATTCTAGGTCCCTCTTCAGCAATGCCAAACTTCTGAAAGAATGGCTTCTGGCGCTAGGAAGGAAGAACTTCCAGCAGTCCAACGAGTGTTGTTTGTTCAGCTCATTTTGAAGAAAAATGTTTTCTAAACAATTACATTAACAGACGATGGTTAAAGGACGATGCTGTGCCTACAATATTTGATCTTCCAAAACACTTGAAAAAGGTAAATTGGTGAACTAGGCTCCATTTACTGTAGTTGTTAAATTTAAGATTTCACCACTATGCCCTTAATATCCATGCAAGTTCTCTGTCTATACTAAATAGATCGTGAAAAAATATTTTTTCGATTTGGAGTATCCTGCAAAAACAAACACTATCACCTTTAATTCGGGCAACACCTCGTACGTAACTGTCTTCGGGTAATTTAAAGTAAGGTTAATTTACATTAGTGCTTGTATTAGGAATATTATTTATTCCTATTTTTGTCTTTGTACACAGCAATAATCAGTGTTTATTTCAGAAAAATGTTTTAGGGTACTTTCAGGCTTTCGTTCAGAAAATTTGTTCCGGGGGGGGAGCACTTCAGAGAACGGGGAGAGCATTACTTGTAGAATTAGCATTACAATAGTAGGATAAATAGTAAATTGCAATTTTGCCGGGGGGAGCGGTACATTCCCCCGGAGAGATGCCTGAAAGAAACACTGGTTATAGCAGATATGGCAAAATGCTTTAGAAATAGAATATGTCACTAAATATGTTGGACTTTAGCTATTCTTCCGCATGATTCGGTCAGTTTCTATATTTTAGGTTAGGTTCAACATATTAATTGAGGTAGGAACGTAATAAAGTTGCTTCAAGTTTCCTTTAACTTGCCTTTATGTTAGGTATGTGGGAAGTTGGGTTAATATAGTTCATTATGATATTCGGGAAAATATCTAGAGTTTGTTCTGATAAAACAACTTTTAAAACAACCATGAAATACTAATCACAAATACTTGTTAAACAAGACAGTAAGCTTATTTCTTTACAAAAGAGTAAATTATCTACTTTTAGTTATTTGTAACTTTATTACCTTTGGGTTAAGGCTACATTAGTTACGCATACGATAACTTAATCAATGCACTTTGAGTCGTCTGTAGATTAGCTTAATCTTAGGTTAGGCTATTACGTCAAGTTATTATAGTATGTGCCCCAATTAGAGAGGATCATGAAACTTATAATATCGAGATAACTTCTTTCCTCTTAGGGTTAGAAGTATTTCACAACTCCGATTCACTTTTGCAAGTATCAGTGATTCGATCCCGTTACAGCATTTGTCAGAGAATCGATTCACATTTACGTACAGTCATAAGTATGAAATACCTATAATCTTCAACGGAAAGAACCCACACAGCACAATCACGTTAAATAAACGTTTACTCAACATTTCCTTAAATGTTTAATACATGTTGAAATTTGGTTGAATTTACGTTGATTCCACGTTTATACAACTATTGAATTAGTATTCTAAGAAATGTTGATTCAACATTGAATTTGGCGTTTAATACACTTTTTAAAGACGTTGAATTAAACTTTTCCGCAACTTAATTTTCGCATTGACGTTGATTCAACAAAACGTTTATACAACGTTGAGAGAGAAGCAAAATTCAACCTTCAGGACAAATTTCGTACCTTTCCCAAAAATCCCTACTTACAACGAATATTTGAATCTTTGAAGATGAACAAAATCATGTAAGATTCGCAGACCAAAGCCTAGTACTTCAGTGTTCAGTATGATACAATTTTAGGGTTGATTCCAGGAAAAATCCTTTGATTATAGGATTTTAACCTAGAATCAACCCTAAAATTGTAATTTCAATTAAAGCATATCCTACTGAATATTGAAGTACTAGGCTTTGGTCTGGGAAACTTACATTATTCTGTACATCTGCACAGATTTAAATATTCGTTATATTAGGGATTTTGGGGGGAAAGGTACGAAATTCGTCCTGAAAGTTAAATTTTACTTCTCTCCAAACATGACAATCCAACAACCCTCATCATTCCTTGAACTTTAGTGCGTGCAAAAACTTCAGGTTTTATGTAGATTACTAGCAATCTAATCTAACATTTAAGCGAAAATAAAAACGGCTAAAAGTAGCTAATTTGTAAACATTTTGTTAACTTTAGAATTACTAGAACCTTAGAATTAGCTCAAATAATCCTCACATAATTGCACGGATTAAACAATTCGGGGCAGCACTTAAAGACTATTCTACAAGTATAAACAAGTTTATGTACTTGTATTAATATAATAATGAACACACTAGTGTAAATAAACCCGTCTTTACTCGGGTGTTGCCACACACAGGTTCAGTACATTACAGTGTCGCTGTACAGCTTAGCCTATACCAGTAGTAAGAGGTACCGCCCGATAGTCCGGCATTTTCGGTAATCCGGTACCGGGTTGGTCCCGAACGTGCCGGACTATCGGACTTCTACTGTACTAGCTAATTTGTACTTGTTCCCAGATTGCTCAAAACAGCGAAGGTTAGTTTTTGTTAGTTTATCTACCGAAATTAATAAATTCGAGTAGATTAATGAATAAACCATTGTTGTTATAATGTTTGTCGTTTTTAGTTGAAGGGCTTGATTAATTTAGTCTGGGGATAATACCCCCGGAGACACCCTGTGAAAGAAATGCTGCCAATAATCATTTTATCCAATGCTTCGTATGGGCGTGGCAGTCAGCTATACCCCTCTTAGGAGGTAGAGCTCGTGGTTCGTATTTTTTAAACATGGTTTCCACTGTAGGCCTACTTCACAAAAATATATTTTAATTTTATTCGTTGATGGAGTCATCTCCATTCAGTTCTTTGGTGCCGTTCCCTATTTTTGCGAGACTTGAGCATGCGTGCTCTTGCACCAACATTATCAATTGCGCTACATTCATTTTTGACACACAGTCTCGCTCAACAATAACCTCAACCAAAACCTAGTGATTTGGTTTCTGGTCAATTTCGTATCGCTTCGTGTACTCTGAGGAAAGCCGAAGGATCGCGGCCATCAATCCGCGACCTGGATGATTTCTTTACAAAACGGCACTGTCATGGCATGACAGGGTAACGGCATGGGCATGACACATCATGTGAGAATTAAAAAAGACAACACAATTTTCAATGTCACAGTCTGAAAAGAAACTTCATGGATCAAGACACGGGCGGAGCACGGCACCGTATGTGTGAATTAGCCTTAATAATGCTGTTTTAGAGGGGTTGCTGGTAATTTTGATTAAATTACTGCATGATATGATTGGCCAACTAATTCATTAAAGGAAACGAATATGTGTTGATTTAAAGATGTTTCTATACGCGAAGCTTTCTATAACGCAACTATAAATCGATGCTTAAAAGTCATAAATAAAATTAAACAATAATTCGTCATCATGAAAGGTGAAAAAGATCTTTTCTCTTCTTTTAACTCACATAAATAAATGTTGGAGGCAATTCTTAATATTTTAAGTAACAGAGTTGTTATTTTAAGTTAGTATTTTGTTTTTGTTTTTGTTTTTTCTGGACGTTTTAAGTAAATATTGTGTTTTAATTCTTGTTACAGGACATAAGGATACGTACCACACCAACAGAGCGAAGATCAGCCACTCCTTGCACTTCCGTTAATGTTGAGTTGGATAAGTCAATGGAACAAGAGTTTACTCAGCAAGAAGAGAGCAGCTATTCTGTTAAACATGACCACAACCACAGCGAACGTGGAAATCCACGGAAGTTAAAAATACAATATAGTTTAATAGTATATCAGAAGGACAAGAAGATTTCAGCCCTAAAACGTGAATGCTACAGCTTGACAAGAAAGCTTAAACGGATGACTGACAAACTTCAAACTGTGTCATGTCTGTTGAAGGATTTGAAGGACCAAATGTTAGTAAACGAAAGTACATATTCAATTTTATCTTAAAGTTTTCCTAATATTACCTGTGAGCTATTGACAAGACTTGACTGTCCAAAGAACTTGCAGTATAGCGAACTTAAAAAGTTTTATCTTACTTTATACTATTATTCACTAGCTGTATATAATTATGTTATAGAAATTCCTTTAACTTTTGTCTGCCACATGTTACTTCGATTCAAAGGTGGTACTGTGAGTGGTTTACCAGGCTTTTCCAGTGAAGCATTTGAAGCGATCGCAACATGGACAAAAGCTTGTGAATTTACTGTTTACGGGGCTTTGATGTTTGATGAAATGGCAATTTAAAAAAATAGTAGATTGGGACGGTTATAAATTTGTAGGATGTGTCGATTTCAGAAATGGCATAGAATCAAGCTCTTTCTTGGAAGCAAAACAAGTATTGGTATTCATGGTTGTTGGTTTGAATGTATCTTGGAAAAATCCTGTTGCTTATCTTTTGAAGACAGTATTTCTGCTGCTGAAAAGTGTAAGTTGGTTAATATAGCTCTCTTCAAGCTTCCTGAGGTGGGGATAAATATTGTTAGTTTGACTTGTGATGGACTCAGCTCAAATTTTGTAATGGCTTCACTGTTAGGCGCAAAAATAGATATAGTCAATCTTGTAAGATCAATTGTTTGCGAGTATATGAAGGTAAGACTTCATCATAAAGCTGCTTGTCGTAATTTTAATCTTCACAAAAAGATGATCAGATATCATTTGACAAAAACAATTTTTACTACATCTTGCACAAATTGTAGTATTCATTGTTTCTCGCTGTTTGTTTTAAGGAAAGGAGTCGCTCAACTTGAGGGTCACTAAAAGTAGGTCGACATGAATCTTACAGAATCAGTGAGTTTCCAACCCATGTGCAATTGATTGTGATGTGAAAAGGGGAAGGCGAGTACAAGAACTCGTATACGCCATTGTACATTAGGTCGTTGCACTCATATCACCCCATGTTGTCAGAAGTATCTAGAGAGACTGACAATCCTTATAGAAAAGTCCTCGCGTTGTCTATGTTCAAACATTATGAGTAACTTTTGAATTAACATGTGAATAATGCCTGGGGAACGGTGACTTAAAAACATGCAGGGCTAAAACCTCAAGTTTCAATGTTATTTAACGCCTTTAGACAACTTTGATTCATACCGTATGGTTGATGATGGGTGAATTGATGGAATGAAGAGATTGAAAGGAAACGGGAGCACCCCGAGTAAATCCACGCACACGGTTTTCGTCCACCACAAAGCCCACATGACATGAGATGGGGTCGAACCGAGGATCCCACACACCAGAGGTGAGCGTTCTACCACTGAGCCACCGCAGCCCAGGAAACTAGTAATAAGCGATTCGATACTTTCTCTAGCCCAGCGTTTCTCAACCTTTTTCATCCTGCGACTCTCTTTTCCCATACTTCCTAGTCGGTGACCCACAATTATTTTATTTTATGTATATTTGCTTTTCATTTGAAAACATGACAGTTTATTTCCTGTATTTTATAATAAATACCCTAATTATATCATCCAAAGCTAGTCAACAAACTACATTATCTTTAGTAATAATAAAAAGAGTAAGCAAAATAAAGAAACTTTCTTTTTTTACCTATAAAATCCTAATTAAATTTATATATCCACCCCACCTCGTGACCCCCTTACACACATATGGTGACCCACCTGGGGAGAAACCCTGCTCTAGCCCTTAAGTTCTGAGAGTCACCCAAAGAAATCTTGCGATGTAGTGAAGCAAATGGCCTAGACCGTAACCAAAAATGGTTTAGACATCGTTGCTGACCGAAAAATGCAGAAGGGTTCCAAACTGGGACGTATTTCGTTTAGGAAATTTTGCTGCTTTTACTTTTGGCTGACGACTCATCGGGTGGCAGGGGTTTATATCCCGGCCAGAACGCTGGAGACTTTTCATTAGTGCACCTATGCCTGGTGTTCTGAGATGCAGATACTAAATTGAGTACGAGAATATTATTTTTATTCCTGGGTAGTATTGCTCACGGAACGAGATTGAGGCTGTCTCGTCTCGAAAATGTCTTATTCAGAAAATGTCTCGAAAAGCGTTCTGCCTCGTCTGGTTTCCCATAGACATTTCTTTGTCTCGTCTCGTATCTTGGGCAATTTAGGATGTAAAGGCGGTCCAGCGCAAGACTAAAAACCCCACCTTACTTCGTGCCATAAGTCAAGAAGGTGCATCATACTTCGTACATCCTCCATTACATAGGAAATGAAATGTGAATTACAACTGTGTTTATTTATTTAACAGTCTCTAATTACGTCCATTACATTGGATACATTAATTACGACAATAGGGTGGAATGCGCCTTGCCCTTATTCAAGGTACTATCCCACATTTGCCTGGTGTGACCTCCGTCAGGATGGCCGGCACCGGGAATCATACCTGTGATTTCCCTATTATAAGGTGAGCATGAGTTGCTGGTATTTTATGAAAGTAACCAATCTTTTTGTAAACGCCCGGAGTAGAACCTTTCTCTTAATTCTCCAAATTTCGTCGAAATTGATCCTTACTTTTAAAAAAGGGAATATTATTTAAATTGAACGTGAATTTCAGAAAACCATGTAGTCTAATTGTATTTTTGTACCCTGTCAATAGCATAATAGGAATATTTCTAGAACTGCGCATTGAATTTATTTCTGGTCAAGCTATCTATGCCTCGTGCTGGCTTGGTGTAGGGTGAAGATTCAGCGAAAGAGTCGATAAGGACCTGGATAAGATAAAAGATAAATTTAATTGTATGGGCGGTAATAGCACTATGGCTTACGCCCGTCCCGACTTAAGGACCTGGAATACCATCTCGTAATTTGCTGGTGTGAAAGGAAAATCTGTCAGGATGATCTACCACTGAGATCTAGCACAGGACCTTCTGAGATCTAGCACAGGTAGCAAGTACTACCAACTAGGCTATGGTCACTCGGTAGGGATCCACATGCAGCATTAGGAATTTCCTCACAGTCAGCTTTAGTCAAGCAAAATTACCTTCCCTCTTCATTTCCCCTATATCTGAATGGTTATGTCATATTTATATCAACTTATTTTGTGATTCTTTATAGTGGTGTAGTAAAGGAAAACTAGTACCGGGACGTTTGATTCACGAATAGGTTGTTAAAGTCTGAGTATGGCAAGAACCGTTTGCAATAAAGCAGAATGTACTTTTGCAGTATAGCAATGATAATAATGCAACTACTACTACAAGAATAAACAACTGTATTTGACATGTCAGCAAAACAAGTTAAGTAATACAAAGGGGCGTCTAGCAAAAGTATCGGGGCGGCGCTCTGGCTCCACTACACCTCTATTTCTTTGCTATTCCAGCATCAGAGTCATTACTTTTTTTGGTAATTGGATAAAACATCAATTAATTTTAAACAAATCTCCACTAAAACCTATGAAAAGGTTGTGATTAACAAAACATTAATGTTCCATTACTAAAATATTTAGCATTTAAAGGTACTTTTTTATCCAATAAGAGCAAAAATACGAGTAATTTTGCATTTGGACGTGAAATGACGATCCATTTCCTTATTCGAAACTCATTTAATCTCGTCCAATCATAATTGACAGTTGCGGGGAGCGCAGAGGCAGTTAGTTACGCCACTGATCTTACCCTTATAATGGCGTCTTGCCAGCTTCCGGTCGTGTAGTCATGTTTTGAGCCTGCTACACATAGCGTTGATAGGTCTATCTTAGTATAACGTTTTTGACCTAGAGCCACGGTGTAAGATAAGTAGGTGAGGAAGCAACAGCATTCAGCAATATAAATATTATGTTCCCTTATTGCACGTAGTTCCAACTGCAATCGCTAGATGGCAGGCCCAACCGCGGGCCTGCTAAAGTAACCTAGTATATAATGGGTATTCTATAGACGGTCAAGCATGGATAGCATGGAAAGTTGCGAGTTCTGGGTCTATATTAATTTAGTCTTTGTAGTTACGTCATATAGATCACAATATCGAGATTTCGTACTCTGAATGTTCGAACGGGAAGATAAATTAATTTTAAATCAGCTAAATAAATTGATAAATTCTGTTGATAAATTTTCTTGAAAATATTTATTCTGCAATGTTCTGTACCTTACTGTACGCACACTTATACAGTAAATAAGTTTCCAACGGATGAAAATCTGAAAATATTATGGTCACAAGACAGTGGCCGCCTGTCAACCAGTTGTTGAAACCCCCCACTGAAAGAAGTCACCGGTTTTGGAGACAAAGAACTAGGTCACTGTTCATCGCACGCCATTCTCAGTTTGCAGTGTTTTCCCGGAAAGGTGGTCCATGAGGAAAACTCGTCGGGCCGCCGGTGTCCCACCAATTTTCCTCATCGAGGGGTTTTGCAGGCTGCAAAAAACAGTAGTCTGTTGGTGCAAGATCTGGTGAAAACTCCGAGTCGGGGAGTTTCTTCCAGCCTCGTTTCTCGATCTAAGTACAGATCGTTCTTGCCGTGAATAGGTCAGTAGGTGCGCGTTATCACCGTATTTGAGCACACTCATGCGATTAACCAGAGCAGGACGTTTCTCCAACAATACAGTCCGTAGACGTTCAAGCTGCTGACAGTAGACATTGATCGTCTGGTTACCTGGCAAGAGCTCAAAATGAATTATCCCACGGATATCCCAAAAAATACTCAACATCCTTTTACACGGGTGGAGATCCTGTTTTGCCACAACTCCTGTGGCCTCTTTTTAGGTATCCACTGCCGTTTGCGTATAATGTTATGGTAGAGGACCCACTTTGTATCCCCTGTCACCATTCTGTCCAGAAATGGCTCATGTCTGTCATGGGTGAGTAGGGAACTGCATATATCAACTCGATTCTGCTTCTGCTGAGGCGTTAATGCAAGGAGTATCCATTTTCCGAGTTTCTGCAGATGACTATGGATGGTCGAATGGATGACATGGAGTTCACTGGCCAGTTGCTCAACAGTTTGCACTGGATTTGCCTCCACTGCTGCTCGCAAGGCATCGTTGTCCAGCTGCATCATACTCCATTCCCGTGGCTTATCGGTGAGGCTGGTGTCCCCAGACCGAAAGTCCCCAGGGACGTCCACCTGGCACTTTCACACATCCACAGACAGCACCCTGACAATATACGGCCTTGTTGTTTCGTGCAAGTGCGCTGGCTGGATATCCCTGGTGAAATTCATATAGTATGTGGTCCTACGATACTGCCATTATAAAACACAAGCCAGTTCCAACACTTGGCGTAAACCGTTCTCCTTCTACATACAGTTACACAATGAAGTGCCCTATAGGACTCAGCTATGGCAAGTGCCTTCTAGTTGACTATTCGCTCGTCAGATGGTATCATTGCAGTGGTCATCGCACATACAATACTTATGAGATAACCCGTATGCAAAAATTGTCAGTAACGTTCTGAAAAGAAGACCCAATGTGGACCCAGCAAAATTTTGCTCTTATGGTTCCACTGGATGTCCTATGGACATAAAATGAGACGTCCACTGGACGTACGTGCACATGTTACAGCCCATCCGTTAAAATCCGTACTTGTCTATAATCGTACCTTATATGGACATCCACTGGATATAGCCATCGAGTCTACTTTGGAAGTCCAATGGACGTCCTTTGCCTTCTCCATTGGACGTACGTCTCCTGTGGACACAACATGAATGGTATGACTGCATCCAATGATGTCCATAGGATATACTTGTGCTATGTGGGGGTAGACATCAAATTGCAATTCAAAAATGAAAAAAATAAATATGAAATGATATAATGAAATTAAAATATGGGCCATGAAGGGATTACAATAGAGCATGGCTGGGAGCGAGATATTTGTAACTAATCAAAATCAAATATTTGGCTGCACTTCGGATACTCTCCCTGTTCATTAAAATAGTTAGAGTTAAGCTAGGTATTCTTCGGTTAGGTAAATCAGTGCTCGAAGTGCGTTGTAAGGGAACGTTTGGAGAAGTGAGCTAGAAAAGTACGAGGGTAAGCTTGCACCTAGTAGTGGCGATTGTCTATTGAAAGAAAACGCAATGAGCTCCCATTGATAAAAAGGCATGGGTACTCACAGTCCAAAATGAAATAGGTAAGGACACGGCGTGCTCCCCCGTACCCCCCGCCCAAATACACAAATACACTTTAAGCACTGAAGTAAACTTAAATGAATTACTTTAGGTCATCTTTAATCAGATACAATGGTTTGATTAATTCAAAACCTGATCCGAAATTATTATTCCATCGAAGGCGTTTCCTCATCTTTGGAAGAATCTAAAGTGGATGCAAATATTCAATTTTATCATACAACGCGCCATGGTTGAACTTTAGACAGTATCTCTACCATATCGTTTAACTGGTGATAGCATGCACCTATTAGGTTAGAATATCTTAAAGTAGTTTTAAGATAATATGCATCAGTGGTGACGTAAGCGGGGGGCCAGCGGTTCCTCCGCCCGAGGACCCACCTCCCGAAGGGCCGCGCTGACACAAATGGCGACACAATAACCGCTTGATACCGACCCACCGTAGCTCAGTGGTAGAGCGTTGGCGTAGAATTCGAGAGGTCCAGGGTTCGACCCCAGCGGCCGGCCGACCATCCTGACTTAGGCTTTCCAAGGGATTTTTCCTCAGTCACACCAGGCAAATGCCAGGATGGTACCTTCAAAATAGGCATGGACCGACACCTTCCCGAATCCTTTCCCCTCCCTGAGCCTCAGATGCCTAAAGTCCATAAATAAAATTAAAATTAAAATAATCGCTTGATAAAATTAATCATTGGAGCACGTCGATGGTGGTCGGTGGCGTAATAGCCTTGCCGTCTCAGGACTTACTTCTGTGTTGGACTAATGACTCATAATCATGACTCTCCGGAGGCTGAATAACCATTCGCATGTATAGATTACGTCGAATGGCAGGAAGATATCTATCATGGCATGTAAGCCCCTGTGCAGCCACCAGTTTTCCCGTGGAGTTCGGAATAATAAAAAATAAAATATTCCGGCCCAAAGTAGCAGTGTGAGCTTTTGATTGTGTTCGTGAACGGGCATCAACCAAGTTCACTTGCCCCGGGTTGGTCCCTGATTGCCTTACGCTGCTACTGATATAATAATAGTGATCACCATAACTAGGCTCCACTTTTGAAATTAGAAACTTTCCCGTTCTATTTAGAATTAACAATATGTGAATTACTGTTATAGAATAATTCTAAGGCACGGTGTAAGATAAGTAGGTGGGGAAAGGACACCACTCAGGAATAGAAAAATTATGTTCCCTAGAATACGAGGTGAAATATTCCGCATGTCAATTATCAACGTTTAACGTCAGATTACAGTATATTAAAAGCCATCACCAGAGGATAGCATATATCCAGTATTCTAACGCAATTGCAATTAAAAGAATTAAACAATATACCAAATTGGCGCCTGAACCTAATGGGATATTTTCTAATCATCTATTCACCGGATTGCTACAAATTACCTTAAACTAAATTTTATTTTAATGCATCGTTTCTGATTTATGGGGAAATATTCATCATATTTACCATTGACAGTTGTAGAATTTGGGCTCCAAATTGAGAACCTCGTATGAGTTGTATCATCTTGTATCTCGAAAAGGAAGCGGAATCGGCCACATGCTTACATAACATTTTTATTGTTTTGGTGTAATTAATTCGTCTGTAAAGTTTTTCCAACTTTAGATATGTCTCGTATAATAGTGATTATCCCAATTAGGCTGCACATTAGAAACTTTCCCAATGCATTCAGAACTGATAACATGTGTGTTACTGATTCATTAGAATACTTCTAAGGATACCCAAAAGCATATTAATCACTTTTATATATAGATTCTTTCAGGTTTTCATTTTTTGTATCGGATCTCTCAGTTTAATGTGTCGGCTCATTGATGTAATAAGCTATAGTGATGGGTGATTTACTAGCAGAGATAAGGTTAGTTCTAGTTTACTGTCTAATACCGAAGAAAGCCCCTTTATTGTCCACTATACAATTCTTTATTGTATTAGCCCACTTTCCTATATTGTTTTGTTAATAGTTGCTTATGTTAGTGTAAGGCTAGATTAAGTCAAATAATGTTATACAGTGGAGAACCCAAAGTCTATTTATTACTTAATTTCAACAATCTTTATTTATTTATTTATTTATTTTGCTATGACACATCTTGGAAGTATATAAATCATTCAAATTCACCACGAGATTATTGTGTAAAATATTTGTCTTCATGGAAACAGTGGTCACCTTACGGTAATATAATTAAAATTCTCGACGTGAATTTAATCATTAACCTGAGAAGTTCTTTTATCTTCTGAGAAGTTCTTAACATAGTATGCATAATGTAAACTAGATGTAGAGCAATCTGTAGAGTGCTCGCCTTGGAATTGTGAAGACCCGGGTTTTATTTCCGGTACCGGCTATCCTGACTGAGCATTCCCTCGACCATTCCAGGCAAATACTAAAATTGAACCTGAATAAAGCCAGGGCTAATTCTTTCCAAAATCTTTCTTCCGTATTATTTGTTATCAAATATATCCATTGTAAAATAACTGAAATTGCCCTGTATCTGGATATTGTTAAATAAATAGGTAATATTTCGGTTAAGGCGATGGTAAACTAAAATTGTAGCTTTCTGCCGAATAACGCTGTATGGCACAATGCAGCAGATAAGTTGACTTCGCTTCCGTCCGCTAAGAGACCAGTTTTCCAGCATACTAGCATGGGCGGATTTAGGGGAGAGACCCTTGGGGGCACGATAGAGACCTGGGAGGGGGGGCAATCACTTTAAAAGCTATCGTTTAGAATGAAACATTTAAAGTCATTCTGAAATGACGGGTTAATGCCCTCCAAAAATCCGCCCATGCATACTAGTGTCATCCATCTCTTGACCAATGGCGAAATTAACCTTTCAGTATATGTCGGTCATTTTCCGTACAGAATGATTCAACTGGTAACTCAGGACATTCCGCAATGTGCCATACGGCGTTATTCGGTTGTATGCTTCAATTCTCGACTTACTTGTTAGCGGAAGGATACACTACGCAAATAATTCTCGGGTACACTTTATTTTGTGGTCCACAAAATATAACAAAGTTTCGAGGCATGCAAGTGTGAAATTAGAGTGAAAGAGCGAAACGCATTTTGGATTATTTGCCTGCTTCCAGGTTGGGGTGAGCACATGGAGTCAGTGTTAAACGTTATGTGCATCGCGTAGAATGAAGAAAAGTATCTGATCGAACTTTACCTAAACCGTCTTCGTTTTTTCGTCATTGTTTGTGATTTTTGTAGCAAACATGTCATTCATAAATCATAACAGAATTCCTCCACATGCTGCCCTGCAACTCGAGTGCGTATTTAACGAAATAATAATGATATATGGCTCTTCGTAACACTTTTTGGATTACCGACTCTTGTTAGGTATTTATAGAATCAAGAGTGACCCGTTATGCAGGCTATGCCCCGGACGAGAAATCGCAATGCTTAGTAGGCCTACATTATTTCGGAAAAGCGAAGTACTAAAGACGTTAATCTCAGTTAAAGATGACTGTAACGAATAGAAGTTAGGGTAACCCAACCTAACATAAACTTCAATCTTTTGAAAGATCCAGGCGAGTTTTTAAAGAGTAGCCATCTTTTTAGTTTTTGCAATTTGGAATTAGGTTTTACTTTAGCTTACGTCGAGCATGATTTGTCCGAACGAAATAATTCACAAGCACATGAATCGGAATCATGGTAATGCTACATCATGGTGACATGTTTGTTTACATATTACTAGAGCCCGGATTTTAGGCAAAATGCCTATTAGTTTCAGGCACTTTTAAAGCATAACTGGATACAAATGTGCACCGATCCCAAGGTT